>JAUMHH010105311.1:0-21549 GCA_032359455.1 Chlamys rubida
GTAGACCAAAGTACAGGGTGTAAAGAAGACGAAGTGTAGACCCAAGTACAGGGGTATAAAGAAGACGAATATCTTTGATAGACCCAAGTACAGGGGTGAAATGAATACAAATATCTTTGGTAGACCCAAGTACAGGGGTATAAAGAAGAGGAATATCTTTGGTAGACCCAAGTACAGAGGTGTAAAGAATACGAGGATCTTTGGTAGACCAAAGTACAGGGTGTAAAGAAGACGAAGTGTAGACCCAAGTACAGGGGTATAAAGAAGACGAATATCTTTGGTAGACCAAATTTTGCTCGGTAAAACATTGCAGCATGTAAAACATTTTTATGCTTTTCATCAAATTCTAATATCGAGATAGATCTTCGAATGATTGTATCAAATTGCATGAAATGGCCAAAACGAGTTAGTTTTTGGATCACAAGGCTGTATGAGAACGTTACATTGTATACACAGCGGTTTAGTTCACGTTACTTAAGGATTTATGTCCTTGAACCAGTAAATATTGTACAATGTATGAGGGCAATGATCACTGTGGTTGAGATACCCACGGCTACTTTAAAAGTGCTACAACATAGGTAATCTGCATCTAAACATGGTAACACGAGGAAGCCGAACCAGTCCCAATATTCTGACACTGGGTTAACCACACCTTACTTCCCACACTTTTGAAATGAACATCAAGCAGAGAACAGTACCAATTTTAAGGACTTGGTTAGATTTAAAATCTTCAGCGATTCTCAACACCTAGGCCAAAATCAAGGCGGAATAGAAGGAAGAACGAAATCCAAAACGTTGGAATGGTTGCAGCATATTAATTTGGTTGCTTTTGTTTCCCCAAGTAGTGCGCACAAACAACTCCCCAATCCTGTTTGGAGTTCAAACTATAAGTTGCTCACTATGATACAGACCTGCATGACTGTTTTGGTTTTGACATCGCTAAAATGTCATACTGTATTATCAACAGTCAGTGATACGTTTGAAAAGACAACCAAATGAGAAAATGTCACTTTCAATAAACTGTTGTCCTAAATATATAGCGAACCTATACTTAAGCTGTAATCTCAAGCATATAAGAATCCTTATCAAAACGCTTAAACTGTTTTAAACATATAGCAAACCGTATCCAAAATGCTTCAGTTGTTACTTTAAATATATAGAAATCTGTATCCAAAATGCGTCAGCTGGTATTTTAAACATATAGTAATCCTTACCCAAAATGCTTCAGCTGGTATTTTAAACATATAGCAATCTATATCTAAAATGCTTCAGCTGTTATTTTAAACATATAGCAATCTATATCTAAAATGCTTCAGCTGTTATTTTAAACATATAGCAATCTATATCCAAAATGCGTCAGCTGTTATTTTAAACATATAGTAATCTATATCCAAAATGCGTCAGTTGTTATTTTAAACATATAGTAATCCTTACCCAAAATGATTCAGCTGTGATTTTAAACATATAGCAATCTATATCTAAAATGCTTCAGCTGTTATTTTAAACATATAGCTATTTATATCTAAAATGCTTCAGCTGCTATTTTCAACATAAAGCAATCTTTATCTAAAATGTTTCAGCTGTTATTTTAAACATAAAGCAATATTTATCTAAAATGCTTCAGCTGCTATTTTAAACATATAAACATGCTTAACCATAGTGCTTCAGCTGTTATTGTCAATAAAAACAATCCTTACCAAAATGCTTCAAATATTCCCGTCACTCCCTCTCTAGATATGACAGTACTGATCTATGATACACAATCCGAGTGTGTAAGATCACGTCACGCAGAGAATACTAGCTTAGATATTGGTTACATCTGGTTTTATATGTGCACTAAAATCACTTGTAAAAACAAAGATGTTAAATTCAAACTATTTGTTTTGTTATACCTGGTAGCTAAAATACTGTTGTTCTTGATAATATATACAAATAAACCTGCATTGTCTTATGTAATACAGCTGTTCACAAGGATAGGCACACCCCGGGAACATATCAATTACCAACAGGTATCTGTAACACTTTTGTAAGCTGTTAAATTTCTAATGTCGTGAGAGGTTCCCTTTTATACTTCTCCTAGTTGTTTGAAATACAAGTGCTCTCTTAACGTACTTCTGCTGAATACGTTTAATGAATGAGTTAATGCAGTTATAACGTTATATAATATATTAAGACGTTCTTGTTCTAGGATGAGTATTTCCCACTGATTTCTTTGAGGAATATTCGTTAATTGCTTATTTCGAAAGTGACATTAAAGCGTCCAACACATACATTGCACGTCGTTAAAGGCGTACAGGCTGTAGGTAACAATTAAAACGTTAACAAAGCATCTTTTATATTATTGTGCTTGTGGGATGAAGGTTTCTTCATGGAGAAGGAACTGCCTGTGAATGTAAGGCATGTGTATCAAATATAGACTATCCAGAATGGCGCCACTGTCCTTGCTTGTAATACGATAGTATGAAATAAATAACTAAATATTTAACTTTGAAAACGAACCTTAAGATGTATTTTCATTATAATTCCACTTTGGCTACTAGCCGTCTGTCAGCGTTATGATTCAGTAGTAATTATGTTATTCATGTTGATAAATCTGCTGCACCCATTGCAATACGTGAAATTTGTCCTTTGTTTTTTTGTTTTTTTTTTACTTTTTCACTATTTGTTGCGAGGACATTATACCCTAAACAAACAACAAACAAACAAACAAACAAACAAACACATAGAACGATCGAAATAAATATATCGAAAAGAAAATTTGTCCGTTACGATCCAGTACCTATAATGGAACATAATACCTTTTGACGGTTAGCCACTTAACATTTGTCTACCTAAAACACAATATACAGTATACATTACGTGTACCAAATTGTCGATATTCAACTCATTGTAGATGGAACATTTATAACTACTATACGATACAGCTTATGTGGGAATAGTTGTAGTACTAACACACGAGTGACAGATGCCCAAAACATTCATGTGCTACACTTGACCAATAAATTAATCCGCTTAGAAATTCTCCGATAGTCTAACTTTTTTGATTATGCAAATTGATGTTTTCCGGTGAAACATCAGGTTCAATCAGAAGTTAGCGAGGTGAACTAACGAAGTAATTTGTCACAAGTCTGGCATCCAGCTGTTAAACCATAATATACACATACCATCACCAGCATGGAGTCAAACTAGTAAATCACTATATATACTCGCACAGAAAAGACTGACATAAAACTGGCAAACAACTATAAGGACAACCTATCACAAGCGTTGCATCATACTGGTAAACCACCACACAAAGATGTATATTTTTATTCACATTTACTCGTTATATATAAGTGCAACCTACAATTCAAGAAATGTAACGTCCTCAACGCGTGAATCGGGGAAGTAGCACGAATCACCTAGGCAAATACTAATGAGTATAATAAAGACAAAGTGGAACATCTGTTATTTAAACGTCATTTATTTAGCATTGTCGTTGGTAATCTGTGATTTTATTTCATTTTTGCAAATGACCAAAAAATGTAACAATTTTATTATTTCACACAAACCAAAATTTAAAGAAACATTTTTGTTACTGTAAGCACTTAGTATAGGTATCATGTTTTTTGTAATCGTACGTATGCTATTTTAGATTAATACTATCTTTAGCAGATACAAATAGTGTTTTCAATCTGTTTAAAGTGAAAATGTAAATACTAGAATACGATATTACGAAAACCATATTTATACATATAGAATATATTTATTTCAAAATTAATCTTTGATATGAATTTTTACCATAATTCCTACGGTATAATCGAATATCATCATGCAGTTATATAGGCGCTCTTAACATCATTGGTGAATTGGAGGGGCAGTCATTGAATTTAGTTCAAAACACATGTAATCTGGAATCTGGAGGTGAAGATAAGAGGGAGCTCAAAATGGCTCGTGCCGCAGATAAAAAGGATGTGGTGAACCCACGAGTGTTATGGTCACACTAAGGGGCAATACGGCGTCCTTATCGCTCTATCTGTACAGCAGGTTAAAGCGTTCAGAGTCCTCGCAGCTGTACTTATCGGATGGTTTGGGGAATCAGGGTAGCTAATTCGTACACGATTTGGTCAGGTAATTCAATAAACAATTTGTAAGGTAATTCAACATGCTCTTTGGTAAGGTAATTCAATACACTATTTGGTAAGGCAATTTCACATACTCTATGGTAAGGTCATTCAACATACTCTTTGTTGAGGTAATTCAACATGCTCTTTGGTAAGGTAATTCAATACACTATTTGGTAAGGCAATTTCACATACTCTATTGTAAGGCAATTTCACATACTCTTTGGTAAGGCAATTTCACATGCTCTTTGGTAAGGTAATTCAACATACTCTTTGCTAAGGTTATCCAGTCCACTCTTTGGCAAGGTAAGTCAACATACTCTATGGTAAGGACATTCAACATACTTTGTTGTAAGATAATTCAGCCCACTATTTTGTAAGGTAATTCAACACACTATTTGGTAAGGTAATTCAACATGCTTTTTGGTAAGGTTATTCAGTCCACTCTTTGACAAGGTCATTTAACATAATCTACGGTAAAGTCATTAATCATACTCTTTGTTGAGGTAATTCAACATGCTCTTTGGCAAGGTAATTCAACATACTCTTTGCTGATGTAATTCAACATACTCTTTGCTGATGTAATTCAACATACTCTTTGCTGATGTAATTCAACATACTTTATTGTAAGATAATTCAGCCCACTCTTTGGTAAGGTAATTTTACATACTCTTTGGTAAGGTATTTCAATGTATATCTTTGTATTCATCACCAGGAAATCGTCATTTTCCATCAAAAACGTTGTATTATTTTCATGAAATGCAAATTTGAGAAATAAACACAAATTATTCGATTTAAATGCAACATTATCTAATAAAAGATTTATATTTATTAATCGGATTTTTTAAGATTGATTTCAAATGTAAAGACTGATTTGGATGATCGGAGGTTATACGTCAGTCAGCATAATGAAGGATTTAAAATATCTTTTTTATTTTGCATGGGTGTTTGCTGAATATTACATGTATAATGGCTTGGAATAGGAAGAGGTCACTAAGTTTCACCATGTTGGCATGGTACAGAGGTGAAACAAGAGTGTCACCATAAGTAATAATTCGCTTTGTCCTGCTATTCCGACTTCAAACATTATTTAGATATTTGCAAAGAATGCGGTTATGAGTCATTGTTATTTATAAACTTACCGTGGAACGGAAATGAGTGGTAGTGAACAAATATATTCTGAAAACACCATTCTTGTAAGTGCTATCTTCTCGAAACTTTAAAATACAGCAACACTTCTACTTCAAAATTTACAACTATTATATTGAAAATAACAGGAATTATCTAAAACACCAAATGTTTTAACACTTTCTGATATTTTTTAAAGACAACTTAGTTGTTGAGATAATTAAAAGCTACGTCATAATAATGTTATACATACTTATGATAATTATTTCCTTACATTTCCTTTCCAATAACACTCAGCTAGCACTGGCCAACCCTTCAGGGTTGAACAGTAATATAACTAATTACGAAATAACTTGTTAACTTGTTAAGTTGTGTATATATTGTTTAAAAGGTTTTTAGTTGACATACCCCTTGTTTATGAAGAATGTAATAACAATTATGGATCATGACTACAGCTACTTTCCCGTAATACCTCTTTAAATTGTTTATTAGCTTATCTAAATTTGTAAACAGCAGCAATAGATGATGCACTACCTAGCTTCCGCACAATCGCCAAGTATTGGAAACATCTGAAATATTTTGTTTGCTGTGAGAATCAATTTAGACACATGCTAATTAATTAGCAATTTTATGTTATATGAGGGATTGTTATTGCAAAAACACATTTACATAAACATATCAAATTCGTTCGAAACTTTCAGGCAAATGTCATGTTTTGCCGGTGTGAAACATGAAGACCAGCTGCTTTGTGAATGTAGCGATGAGCAATGAACTGCCAAACACTTCATAAATGATGTACTAAATCGACATCCACTGATTTTCTTTGATAATGATTTAGAGGGACACGTGCAAATGGCACGTTTAATTTCCGAGGTCAGTTTTATATCATGTTTACTTTTTCAGTCGTTGTGTATTTATAAGTAGATACATTCGTTTGGTACGGTTATACTTTATCTGACTTTGTAGTTTGATGTGGTTCTGGTTGATAGAACATTTTTGCATTTATTCGACACAAAAAAGTGTTTCACCTGCTAAGACTTCAACTTTATTGTATGTCAATTTATTTTACTGTTTGTATGAGCTTATATATCACTTACACGCATAAGTAAATCATTTTTTTATACTAAATACTTTTTATATATCCCAATGAGAGGCAGGAATATAATGACAATGTATCGGCAGTATAGTTCAAATATTACACGCAGGTTCACATTTTTTCGTTTAATCCTTTTTCTTAAAACATTTGTAAGCATTGAGGGTGACTTTGTCATATTTTCATCGGGGAATGAAATGTGTTCACATTTAACGAACCTCGAGGGAAATGAAAACAAATCGCCCTGCATGCTTAATTAATTTTCCGTGACTTTAATTGTCTCTGACGTCAATGATAAAACAACATTTCAAACAGGAAAAAACTAAAATGTTAGGATCCATTTCGAATTATAAAAAAATAAATAAAAAATTGTAAATCCAACTAATGGTCTGCATTAATGTATAGTTGTTATACACATAGAACGTTCTGGTTGTAAACTATCGCGGAGGGATATTCGATAGCATTTCCGCCGGTTCACTCCAAAACAATGGCAGTTGTTCTGTCTGACAGACTTAAAAAAACGAATCACATGATTTGTTTCTTTGCTTGTCTGTTTCACGAATAAAGCACGTTAATATCTTCCGTATCTCATATTTTTAAAGTATGTTATCATTCCTAAATAACACTACGCATATCCAAAGGTTAGCATTAATAAAACGCGTTACAATGAATTTTATACATTAATCAAAACAGAACAAACTAACAATGTTGTGGAATGTGATTGTCTAAAAAAAGACAAAACAAAAAGTAACTGGCGGAATTCAGGCATGCAATGCCGCCTACCGACCCGTTATCTACATACGTGTACCCATACCTATTGCATTGGAAATTTAATTGATTCTGGCAAAAGGTAAAGGCTCTGTTAACTGGCAGTCAGTGGGAAGGACAGATGATACGAAGAACTTGTTTCGTTTTATTTTATGATCCAAGACAACAATTGAAGGCCAATGAACATGTATAAAGGCAACACGTTCTGTTTATAATCAGATAAGTTCAGGTCTTTGTTTTATTAACACAAGTAAACAAATATATAATATGAATTGCTGACAATATATCGTATAAAACACCAATTACGAATAAAACAAAAACAAATTATAAGTAAATTGAAATCGTCGGATAAAATGTCTGTTGTTTAAATATTTCAACGAACCGGATATTCTTTTGATAATATGAACCAGGTTGGCGTCTATTTGATTATGTTGAGAGACTGACGTCATTGACTTATTTTTTTACACTAGAAATGTGTACTTCCAAATGCACTAATTGAATGGGAAAAAGAAGAGAAAGATTTTTATGACCACCCAGCCAAAAAGACAAAAACTTTTCTTATGATGAACGTACGTGTATAACGATCCCTGGTTGGTTTATATTTCCCAAAAGATATATTGGATATAGCTGCCCACACGTAGCTGATGACTATATACAATAAAATGTCTGGAACAAGTTACAATTAAATCGGTTACTCGTTTGTTCAATTAAACACCACTGTTAGCAATACAAAGTAAACATATATTTTTATATGTATCGTTTAATAGGACTGTTTTAGAGGTTTACTAAAATCATATAACTTAAGATAATCCTCGCTTAACACAGATATAAATATATTGTATGTATACTTCCATATCAACTGCAACTAAATGACACTAAAACGTCTGCAATTCATAATTTGTTGTCGAGAGAATTTTATTTTAATTTATGAATGTTAGTAGGAATAAAAAATGTATTCCTTCTCTGGCAAAGGATCATTGACAATATCAGACGACATTGAAGGGAATCCCCGAAAATAAATGCATGATGATGATAGTGCAACTAGTTCATACGTTTGAGAGAAAAAAACAGCGACATCACAGCATTCATTTATTTACGTCATGTCATCTTTCGTTAACTGTGCGCTTCATGTTTATCAAATGCAATATAGACATATTTTCCAAGTACATGACAAAGTACATGTATCAAAGGAATATTTAACAATGCTTATTCTGTTACATTTCAAAATCTTTCATATACTCGAAATCGGAACACAAAAATAAAACAGACACACTAATACAGGAACAAAAGATACCATTATTCCCTCCTGCTTTTACAATAGCTCCGGTCAAACCAAGCCTTGTGATCATGAACAAAACTTCAAATGCTGATACACTACATAAACACTTCACAAAAAGACCTACAGGAGAATTAGCTAATGTGTAATGACAAAATTGGATAAAATATAAATCAAAATCAAAATGAAATTATAATTAAAAAAAAATCAAAATGTTAAGGTCTAAATGTGTACCTGATCCCAGCGTCGGGTGTTTTTAAACATTTCTTGTAGCAAATGTGACGCAAATAATAACAGTCCCTGATCAATACAGGACAGTATGCTAATCACTAACAATGTGATGCATAATTAACATATTTTAAGACACGTCTAGATGTAAGACAAAGCTAATATATTTTAGCACAAGTCGAACTGTACAACAACGTAAACATACATCGCGCAGTAAGGCACCGAACTTAGTTTAGACATGGGAGTATCACAGCGAACACGTTTTGAAAGCATGATTAACTATAAGACTCGAGAAACATATTTTACGACACGGCAAACTGTAAAACTTCAAGACTCGTTGAACACATTTTGAGACACGAAAACATTGAAATAAACAACAACCAACACGGTTAACGACAAAGTAAAAGTGTTTTAAGACTCATTAAACACTAAGATATCGTCAACTTCCTACATGTTCAAAAGTTACTTTTTTTCAAACTTACCTGAATTGCATAACAAATGTGAACCTTCCATATCAGTGCTGGGTGTAAGGATTTTACCTGCACTGCATGTGATCATTGATGTTTACTACCATCAGCGATTCAAGGTCATTAGAAGTGTTACAGATATGTTAATGTACGGGTAGTGATTACGAGAACGCCCAGAGTTAATGCAGCCTAATACTGTGTGTATATACCTGGTAGCATTAACGTAGCCTAATCACCTGCACATATTTCGGATTTACTTTACGACGACTGTCTACACATGGTGAACATAGAACTCAGAAATATAATTTGGTAATTTAAAAGTTAACTAGATTCAAGTAGAAATATCCAAAGAGATAACATTTCATCAGTTCGACAGATTTCTGACTTGTTCTGGATCAAATCTGTAAATAGCATTGAGGTTAAGTGCCATGTTATGGGTTACACATGTAGGACTGGGGCATATATCTAATGGGCAAGTTTACAAATAACCAACGATGAAATTATATTTGTGTGAAAGTAGTACGAAAAAATGTTCCACCTTGCATCTAAGTCAATATAGCAAAAATAAAAAAAACAAAAGCTCTAAAAGTAATTATTATATGGATATTTTACAAAACATTTACATCTCTGACTGTTAAAACAGTAAAAGTAAAACAGGAAATTCTACAAATAGTTTCTTCGAATAAGTAATACTTCATTCAGCTTCCATTTATCGACAAAGACTGAAGGGAAAAGGGAATGGCTTACCTCTGCGATGTGTGATGCGATAAGAAATGGCGACAACTTAGCAGATTAGAGTATGTGAACACTGTTGAGAGTAAACTGAACAGAGTATCATTTATCGACATAAATAGTATCAACGTGATAATTATACAATTGCGTAATTCCGGTAGGTAATGCTGGCAACACGAGTCATAACCATGGAGACATCAATATTATAGCTTTAAATTTAAACGATTTGTAACGCAACAACAACTGTTTGAAAATATTTATATATAGATGTGTGATTTCTTAACCTTCTCTGACATGGCGCTTGCATTCAAATAAATCAATTAAAATCTTCATGGAAATACAAATTTATTAACAGACAATGGAATGCCGAGGAAACATTTTAAAGTTGATGAGAAGATTTACTGATCTGGATCAGTACTAAAGGTATGTTTCTAAGCTGTGCTAATAATAATAGATCTACATCGAAGTCACATAAACGGAGTGTAATTATTTTCTATTGCTAGAAGTTAAATTATTAAAAAAAACATGTCTTGGCTCTGGTTTGTCCAAATATTTAAACAGAAACAGACATGTTGAAAGTAAACTCTGTTAAACATCAACATATTGTATCAAATGTACCGTCCTTCGTATGATATATCAAAGTTAAGTTTTTATTAAAATCACCGCGGAAATTATATTGTTTAGAAAAAATAAAATATGTCACGGTCATTTAGAAAGTGTCTGCTGTGTTCGTTATCGGATCGAGTCTTGTGACTCTCTAATCTGAGTTTGGCATACACTTAAATAGCAAACATGTCAAAAATTATGTTGTATATAATGAAAAATCTAAATTTATAAAACACACAAACACTACATATGTCGGGTTGGCAAAACCTTAACTATAAAAACAGAAATAAGACCACCCAACCTCGCACAAAAAAGTAACGAACAAATCTTCAGTATTAAACATAAGAAATAAAATTTAAATTATATTTTTTGCTTGTGATACACTGAGGTATGTTGTTTGCCGCAATGACAAGCGGTAGTCAATCCTTCAGATAGCACTGTTGATTCAATTATGATTTACGATCATATATACCTGTTTTTATCATTCACTGAGACTACTGTGCAGTGTAATAACACCATCACGTAGGTTTATTAGACATGTACATAACAGGGTTAAACAGGATTTCCCATGGTGACGTCATGTCAAATCGAAAATGTTTTTCTTTTATTTGTCCAACCTAAATAAACACAAAGGAATCATACATATTCTTATCGACCATATAGAAAATAGTATCAAATCTGTTCCAATTCGGGTGCTCTAAGATGAAAAAAATGCTAAAAGTCGTTTCATATTCCATACTGTTCTGAAGTTATGAACACAGGTTTGCGAATCCTTATCAACGTAACGTATGTAATTTTTGTCAAGGTAAGGTTTACTTTACATTTGTCTTAAATTCATGTGTATGTTAACGTACCATTAATATATGTAATGCATTTCCGAATATATTAGACAGAAAAGTTGGACATCATAACAACTTTAACTGACTATTACATCTCAGACACAAAATGGCTTGTTAAGTTTAAAGACCTTTTCTCATTTGAAAATCAAAATTAACTTTGCGTAATGATTACAATTTACATGTTACATAAGCGGGAACGAATGTGAAATCTGTCTATCATATAAACAATGTTCAATTGTCTTCTATCTACTGATTAAGAAATTTGATTGTATCACATAGCTCTTCTGAATTCGACCCTTTTAAGTGTACCTCAGTCGTCCATTATTTGCAGCTTGACAAACGTAATCATTATTGGAAGTCAATTCGCATCATTTCAAATCGACATGTCTGACAAATGCTGTAAAATGTACTAGTATTCTTGATCCATTGCCCTCTTATAAATATCCTGTCATCTTCTGTGTTGATCTGTGTAAGGAATTCCAACGATACTAAAAATAGAATAGAAATATTTGCATCAAGGTCGTTAAGCTAACCAGCCTTTTGGAATTTAGACCAGTGGATTTCTACTGTAGACGCACCTGTTGATATCGCAATATGTTCGTGTCTCCCTGTTGTTTTCGCGGTTCCACTGTGAACACCTACTTACTACATTCAGTACCCATTCTACTAATTAAACATGCTGGTTTTTACGCTGCCCCATTTCTGCGAAATTCACAATATCGTATTCTTATCAAAAAGAACATCAGTCTCAATTTGTTGTTATGTTCTAAATTCGTATCAGGTTTTAAAACCCTTATCAAACATAACATGTCTCTCCCACAGAGATTGTTTAAATGTTCCGCAATAATAGGGACATATATTTGTTTTCTGACATATTAAAATGTTTCTGTAGTCTCGATATATCAACAAACTGGGGAGGACGTCTGATGTATGTACTTCGTGTGGTGTTATTTGTATAGATGGATACATTAGTAACCAGTTGATTTTGACACGAGCACACCTGTTACCTCTGGTGATTATATATATATATATATAAACCTTCTCGTATGTCTGTTACATTCATCATATGATGTAATCTGATTCTAGAACCACTTTAACGAAGAGTGTTACCTTCCACTCACGCAATTAATGATTTTAATTAGTTTTGTCAATCGAAGCAACTAGTTTTATTCACAGCATTTGATGTAAATTGCACTGAAACAGGCTGTTTCACTCTTGAACTGATACCTACAACAGGTGTGAAGATGAAAGGATACCATCAGGTAAGCTTACCTGGCAACAATGTTCTTTTCTTTAAAACAGGATACGGTAGAGTATTGACATTGATTACCATACACAAAAATACTGGTTAATTAATGTTTGTTGTAATTTGATAAGTACATTGTAACACATCAATGTACCATACTGTGCCCAACATAAGAAGTTTATCAGCAATGCTGGTCACTTCCTGAGATCGTTTTTGCGAATATCTCAATGCAGGAATAAATTAATTAAATTATGAAACAACAAAGTGCACAAGTTTAAAATTTCCGAATACAAATAAATTTGAATGCATATTTCAATTTTAATATGTACATGTACCATCCACATTACTTTCGAGCATTTGCTAGTCATCGAAGGCATTACAAAGCCGATACAAGGGTAAGACATTCCTCAGCTAGAGTTGCCTTTATTCTGCCATAAATCTTATTTCGCCAATTGTTTACTCAGACATCAGACTTCACGCAAGAATAACAAGCTAAACTGGCTTATTTCGATCAATCATTATTCCTGTATGTATCAACTGTCATATTCATATGAATGACTATTAAACAAATCAACCAAAATTCATTTCTTCATCATTTGTCTTTCGATATATCGGCAGAATAAGGCTGCAAACACGTATTATATTGAGGTCATCCACTGGCAATATTATATTCGGGGCATTATATATAATTGGTACAAGTGTCTTGTATTTCATTATTGTTTGTAAATATTGGCTGACAAGAATTGCATATGTAACAAATTAGTGAGCAGGTCTCGCTGTCTAGCGATATCGTGTACTATGGATTCATTTCTTCGAAAATTGTCACGTGATGTACATGTATGTAAAATCGTAGTGTACGGCTAGTAGATATTCCTGCTCAAATCATATGCTCTTTTTCTATCTTAGCAACATTAAGTACTTAATTACGACCTCCACGGATAAGAGACCAACTTCGGAATTGGCTCTGACATACTGGATACACAAACTACCGAACCTCTTCACCATTTTGTAATACTAGAAAATAGACTTTTAGTTTCGTATATACAATTTTGTGCGCATTTTTAATTCAGGTGTATCACTTTAAACATGCCTTTCCCTTCCTAATGTTCAACGTAGTACTACCGTTATAGCTATGTCTATTCCGAGGTTTCTGCCATTCCCCCGTATTTAAGAGATATTTAATTTGAGTTTTCTGTCATTCCCCTGTATTTGAGAGATATTTAATTTTTGGGTTGATTTTTCAAAAACCAATATAGCCTTATCCCATAGAGTATTCTTATTCCAGGACCACACACATTTTTCTCAGTAACTGCATGTTTGCGAACGAGTTTTGGAGGCTATACTTGTGTACTAAGCCTGTGACCATCGTCTCAAAAAGGAGTGAGAATATCTGATGTATCTAAAGGCCATTTTCAAAGCTATCAATTTATACATGGTGACTAAAATAAATTCTCGAAGTACGAAATAATTCATTTGTAAGTGTATTTAAGACATTGATGTATTTTATATTTGAACACTTCCTCCTTCCATAAGTGTTTTTGTTACAACTTCCATGCCATGGTGCATGCTTTGTTAATCATTGGTATTGGCATGCACATGTTATTTACTGACAGACAACTGGTTCGGGCCTGACTATCCACTATACTTTGATTGATGAGTTCGTGACTATTCAGAGGTACACACTTATTTCCAGATATTAGTCGGTCAGTATGGGTGTAGCTCATTCTGCCAACTTATTGAGACGTTTATTTGTAGTGATAAATGTAACTTAACCGAAAGCCAATTTTGTTTTTTTGATCCGATTTTAACATCCTCGTAACAGCTAGGGTCATAATGAGGACTAGTGCTTAGGGAGGCGACGTCGGAGAAAGAAAGAAGATAGAAAAGAAAGAAAAAAGGAAAGATAGGGAAAAAAAGATCCCAAGTGTTGCAATAGGGGCTGCATATTAATTTTGGTCTTTTCTATAGCCCCTCTTAGAAGAGACGGAAGAAACCCCCGAAAACGAAGAAAATAGCCCGCAAATTTGCAGCGAAGATTCTTCAAAACATCAAAATCTAAAGCTAGAATCGGAGTACGACCTACGTTTCATGATCTCCTACTTATATGACTTCACAATCAAGGGCAAGCCTAATATTTCAAGGTATCTGATCAGTTATTTTGATAATAAGTCTTTACAATTGGTGCGTTCATTCGAGGAGGAGTTATTTTGATAAATCAATCTAATTAAAACTATATCTTCGCATCGCTACCGTTTACTGATACATTCGTGTGTCGCGTGGAAGATCCCGCTAAGGATCACGTTCAGGCGACCTTTGCATTTCAAAATCAGACGAGAGCTTACGCATTTCTGTAAGTGATGATGTAATGAAATCGGAACACACTTGCCACACTAGAAGTCCTAGAGGTGTAAAGTGAGCATAAAATATAGCGACGCCCATGACACCGCGCCGTGTCTTACTCCAAGATAACATTTATGTAATTTGTGAAATTTGCTTTGAAGTTAGAGAGTTTACCTCTTTTAGTGATGTTTTTGTTGAAACAAATAGCAATCTAAAACTAAAAGTAACAGATGACCGGCTTCACAATATCCGAACTGTCACTGGGTGAAAGGAAAACATAAATAGACATCTTTTGAGCGGAACCGAAATGGGTTTTGTTTTTGGTTTTGTATTGTTTAACGGCCCATCGACAATGTGAGTCATTTAGGGCCAACAAGAGACATTCACGAAAATAAACACATCAAACCAAAACTTAATAGCTTAAAATATGTAGAGGATTAAAGAAATACATCAATATCGAACAAATTGACCGCACAATATATCATATTTTATTGTAGAGATTAATAGAGTGTAAATAATCATATATTAATTGCACAGAAACGATATCGATGGGTTGAAGGAAAGAGTTATATCGCGTTTTGATTGGCTTGTTATCAATGCGATAATGCATTCAGGATTACCTCTGACATGACCCTTAACGGGCTGTTGTTAGATCTTCCACGCGACATATCAGTATACGGGAGCGATGCGAAGATCTAATTTCAATTAGAACGGTTGATAATTACATGTTAACCGTTTTTCACCGTTTAAATATAATCAAGATAATTACGAAAATCCATCAATACCGTATGAATGAATTAAAATCAACATATTAGCAAAGTTGACAAATCAATATTACAGGGAATAAAACTATAGATATATTTCTGTTTCTTTAGCTGCTCTATCTTAAACTAAATGTTTTGTGCTATTATGAGTGAGTATGAATGAAACGTGCATTGCTTGCTTTTTTTTGTTTGCAACCTGCATTATCGTTTGCATTGTTAAAATATCACGCACTTTAAAAATGCACAGGCTTTAACTTTGAAAGCCGGCGGAAGGCTGTTTATTTCAGTTACATTGTTAAAATATCACGCACTTATACTCTGCAAAAACATCAACTTAGAAAGCCGGTGGAAGGCTGGATAGTTTCCGCTGATTATCCTCTACATGTATAATAATAAAAAATATGTTGCATAACAGACATGCGTGTATGTAATGCATCATTGCACCTAAAATCCAAATCACGCTTCAAAGACATTTTTATTTTAAATTATGATATATAAAATACATTGCTATATTTTAATAATATATACCAAACATTAATTTAATTTTGTCAACGTGTAAAGCTTGTAATGCATGTAAGAACACGTGATATAACACAACAGGAACCTGTTCGTACACCCTCTTTATTGTCATGATCGATATGATAATAACGAGTATACAACCTGCTCACGTGAAAAGAACGTGCATTCCCCCATTGTTTTACGCCTATAATGTACGAGCTGTCTGCATAATACATAACACTTTTAAAATGGCCCGATATACGGGTATAAATCTGTCGCCAGTCCGTGTGTCTGTATCTACACACCATGGAGCCTATCGTCTGTAGATGTTGAGGTGCTGCACGTACTGTTGCGTCTGATGTGAAGATTGCTGCACAGGTACATTGCCTGATGAGTGTGTACTTATGTATACGAGATCGGTATCGGTGCAACTATAGCTTCTGTTGCAGATTGGAGATAAGCCCTTCCTACTGGTTGTGTCTGTGGTAAGGTGGTGCCTGTTGTGAGATCGTTCATTTTGTGACGTAGAGCCTGTTGTGAGATCGTTTATTTGATGCTGTGAGGTTATATTTACATTTCCGCTGCAAGTTCTCATATGAATACTGAAACAAAATATGAGTCCATAGATTTATGAACGGAATTGAATTAGATGAGATTATTGTCTTGACATTCCCCTCCCCCGCCTCGCATAACTTGATACAATCATAAGAAGCAAACGTTTAGGCGACATTGGGCTGTTCCACATATTAATATCGCAATAAAATATAAATTAATTATATATAATGAAATATTTACGACATATTACTTATGTTGATGAAGGTATGAATGATTATCGGTTTCCGTCAGATTTGCAATTTTCTATAAAGACTTTGTGATAAAGGTTGGTTTTACAGGTTAGTTGGTTGGTTGGCTGGTTTGTTGTAAAGAGTTTAACGCCAAGGTTATTTAAGGTCGTGCCTCCATGTTGTGTTGTGTATGCCTGCATGTGTGTGTGAGTGCCGGATACAGGGTAAGTTGGTGTGAATGCCAACTCGTGATAGCACGGATCAGATGCCAACACTAAAGTGCTATCTCACTGAAATACCATGCCGAAGGCACCCTTCACAGCATTCCGCCTGGTCATGTGATACTGACAACGGGTGAACCAGTTGTTGCCATTACGCTAAATGCTGAACGTTAAGCAGGGAATAACAAATGCCATTTTTAAGGATTTTAGATGTCCCGGCCTGGGGATAAAACCCACTGCCTTTCTCACCATGGAGAACGTTCAACATTAAAGCCAAAAGTGAAGTGTTGCCATGCAAGGCGTTTGGAAATAAAAGATTCATAGAAATAGAGAGAAAGATAAAAAGCCCAAATGTTTCAATTGGTGCCGCAGATTTATTTTGGTCGCTTGTTTTTCCCAAGTAGAGGGCACAACAGCACATCCCCAATTCTGCAGGGGTTCCCACATTCGTCCTCGCTTACCATCCACGCAGAGGGTTACAGCAAGTGTATTCTTTTCCCTTATCTCCAACCTGCAAGGTCGTTTTACCAACTTGGGCGAACGGTCAACGCCAAGGCCAAAAGTGGACCATTGCAAGGCAAGGCGCTAGGAAACAAAAGGCATTTAGAAGAGACATTCACAATGATCCAAAATATTGCCATGGGTGCAGCAGATATATTTTGGTCGTTCTTTTGTCCCCAAGAAGAGAGCACAAACGCAAGTCCCCAATTCTGCAGGGTTTTCGACATTGGTCACCTCTTACCATCATGCAGTGGGTAACACCAGGTCTAATGTTTTCTCAACCCCCCACCTATATGTGATAACTACACTGTACCATGGGGTGGTGCCAGTTATGAGGTAGTGTATGTTGTGAGATGGGAGAGTATCTTGTGAGGTAGGTGTTATAAGTTTGTGATGGTCGTTAGATGCTGTCTGCTGTGACGTATACTTAAGTGTTGGTCTGTTGAATTAAACGTGCTATTAACAACTAAAGTCATTGAAATAGCTGTCTCTTTATGCGTGGTATAAAACTATGTCTGTTTTGAGATGTGTGTTATGAAGTGGTATCTATTGTGAGGTGGTGGTTGTAAGATGAGTGTTATAAAATGGTATCTGTTCGGAGGAGATATCAGTTTCTTGATCTGCTCTGGTCTGGTGTAGTGCGTGATTTTAGTTGGTGATAAGATGTGGTAATTGTTATGAGGAGGGGTGATTGTTGTTAGGCGGTGTATGTTGCTTGTTGATTCCTGTTGTAGGTCGGTACCTGTTTGAAGTGTTCGATGTGAGGGTATTCTTGTTGTGAGACGGTGTAAATTTCGAGGAGGTACATGTATCTGTTGTGAAGTGTATATTATAGAAAGGCGAATGTTGGAAAGAGGAGAGTATTGTAAATTGATGTCTATTGTGAGATGATGTTGTGAGGTGTTGTCTATTGTGAGATGATGTTGTAAAATGTTGTCTATGGTGAGCTACATACTGTAAGGTGATGACTTTTTTTGAGCTGCATGTTGTGCAGTGTTGTTTGTTGTGAGTTGATGTTGTGTGGTGTTGTCCGTTGTGAGGTGTTATGTGCTGTCATTTGATGTTATGAGGTGTTCTCTATTGTGAGCATCACGTTATAAGTTGTGTCTTGCGAGCTGCAGGTTTTGAGGTGTTGTTTTTTGTGAGATGTTGTCTATTGTAAGCTCTTGTAGAAAGGTGTTGTTTGTTGTGCGTTGTTGTTTTTTGTTAGCCTCATGTTATAAGGTGTTTGTTGTGCAGTGTTGTCTATTGTGAGCTGCACCTTAAAAGGTGTTGTTTACTCTGGGATGATGTCTTGAGTTGTTGTCTGTTGTAAGATGTTGTCTGTTGTGATATTGAGTTTGTTGTTTTGAAATGTGTATGTTGCAAGGAGGTGTATGTTGTGAGATAGTTGCTGTTATGATACCTGTTCCCAGTTAGTGACTAGTGTGCGGTGGTAGTAATTTTGTAGAATTACCGATGATCAGTGTTATTTGCTGATATTCCTAAAAGCTTTGCAACGATACATATCAGTTGTTGCTTTGCTGATTTGTGTTACCACGTGTGCCGGTTATTGCCAGACGCCGCTCGCTGTTGATGTAAGGATATATTAATAGGAATGTAGCTACTAATGTTTTCCGCCATGTGAATCTTATTGTGCACGAATTGCAGACTGTCAGTTTTGTAAATATTATCATTTCTACAGATTATCCAATTTATGTAGGATGATCATTATCGAAACCTTTAAAACACAAAGAGTGCGAAAAGCTGAATTTTATCTGATGCTTTAGAACGATAATGACTTAATGAAACTAAGAAGATGTGAAGGTTATTAAGTTATACGTGTAGTTATTAGTGTAATGGTCAACATATTTACCGAACATGTTTACACGTTAAACAAAACTACTTAAATAAGTAAAAAAAATGTATAATGGATCATGTACATATTGATATTTCATTTTGAAAAAAAACAACCTTTCAGCAACAGAATACTGCCCATCTTTACACAGGAAATAAACAGTTACTAGTAAAATTGTAAAGTTGTATTTACATTTTAAACTTGTTAATGGTCGACATCCTCACTCGGAAATATATTTTTTAGACGGATTGTAATGTATGCTCATTTCTATTTCTTGTCATTGCGCTCTGAATACAACGAAGAGTACTACACAGAGTTGTGTGTTTAGATGACCCGACTGTAGACATATTTTAACTGCGACTTTAGACAAATGTAAGACAAATTGAGAGGGGGCGTTTAATGACCACAGTATACTTAGTAGTATTTTGTTTTTGTATTGCTTTACGGCCCATCGACAATGTATGTCATTTACTGCCAAACAACACTATCAAAATAGATATTCACAAAAAATTATAAATTCAAACAAAACATTAATAAGTTAAAATAGGTAAAAGAGGTATCAGATAAATCAAAAGCAAACGAACTTGTTGTAAAATATATCATATCTTATTATTAAGATCAATGTAGCGCGAATATTCATATATTAATTGCAGAGAAATTGTGTCAAATAAACTTTATATAGATGGTACAATATCGAATATGTCAGGGTGTGTTTGTAAATAGCGCTTTTAATAATAAAATGTGTTACAGTAAAAGGTTGGTCTGCCTTATGGATATAGTAGGAATAGAATGAAACTGCCCGTTATCTCACACCCTATAGTTAACTTTCTATCTGTGTGTGGCGATAGTTATCATAACTGTTACAAGCACGATGTCGAGATAGAGATTTATAGATCAGGAAAAAAATTTCACAGTAGAGTTTACATGTTGTAGTTACATCTGTTAACATTAAGACAGCAAATTGACTTATCAAAAAAACATATAATCCAGAGAAAAATAAGAATATACAGCAAACACAAATCTAGCATTGTCGCTTAAGTCTACTTATTATTGGCATGTAGTTGTTATCGGTAATTTTATAGGCTACTGGCCGGAACAATTCGGAACACTCTTGCGCGTGGCCAGCGGCAAGTTAAGTAATTAACTCGAAGATAACGAAACAGGTATTCGCTGGGATGCATCATCTAGCAGATTAAATAATTGCAGGTGTAAACAACATATGAAGAATAAATAAAAAAAGTTTGTTTAGTTTGTAACTGTCATATCTCGAACCTCCTGTCTATCTCGAAGATTTGTTATCCCCAATCTAACTTCGACATAAGATGGCTTTCTTCAATTTGGAATTAATAACGTCGATGTACCACACGACTGATAGACTATGAGGAGGGTTTTAGTATGATGGCAAAACATAAAACGTTATATTTTCCCTTAACTGATGTCACAACGACAGCTCTAAATTTAGGAAAAACCTTCATACAAAAATAAAGGTACTACTACAAGAGAATTCGGAAGTTTCAACAAAACCTTAAATCGAACTCAAACTCGATCAATTGGGGCAAAATAGGAACAAAAGAAAGATTGACATAAAAACACTTGAAAAGCTAAACGGATAACAACACGAAATGATAAACGTCTTCTAACTGATCGGCGACATTCACAATTGGACAAATGCAAAACATGTAGCAAACAGATTATCTATTGCAGAATAGGAATATTCGTGTATTGGAATTTTGGCGTGGATAATATACTGCCTGATTTACATTCTGAATTAGAAATACGCAAACATTTCAAATTATAGTGCAAATTCAGTAATGTGAATGTCGTTAATGTGCCACATACTGACACCATTACGACAGGAGAACAACAACTGCATTGATTAACTTTACCTGAGTGGATGTCTCATGATCTTTTCATTTATACAAATATTGTGCCAGTATACCGATTAACCATTCACAACAATACAAAGTTTGAGGTCAGATTGATACATAACCAACGCTTTATTCCGTCTTTGCGCATTGCAGAGTTATCTTCTCTTGTGAACAGGTATTGTTTGTTACGTCATTGGTTTGTGTGAGAAAATTACGTCGTTTTCTCAAAAATTGATGACGTTACTCTCA
>JAUMHH010105422.1:0-21545 GCA_032359455.1 Chlamys rubida
CCCCCCCTCAGGGTGAAATGTGATACGGTACTGTTGATTTGTATGGAGAAATTTGCCAAAGATTATATCCGTGTGTTGAATTTGACGAAAAAGTAATCATCTATTTTTATGTTATATTGATAACACTTTGTCCGGTAAGGAGGAAGAGGCCCTAGCCATGGCTATATCAGCACGGAATACACACTATTCAAAATAGGTATGCCTAGTATCATAAATCCGTGACAAGTTGGTAGGACAGTTAAATTCATTGCAATTTTAAAAGATTTTTATTTTGTATAACTTTTTTGGTCATTGAAACTTGGGATAATCAGTGTGTTGTATGATAACATACAAAAATTAAGTAAATACAATTTTGGGTGACCATGCCATCCATGAGCATTGTTTAATTTAATTTTCCATGGAGCAACATTTTATTAAAATGTCAAGTAATCCTTAACCACAAGCATCAGTTATATGCTGCATAGCACCAAACCTGTCCCTATTTGATTAGGTATAGTCTAAATCACCTGCTCTACTACGGCAGTCAAAATACCCATTTATGAATATTCAACAAGTCCCTTAATGGATGGCATGGTCACCCAAAATTGTATCCCCCTGATGAAGTCATATTTAAAAACCGCAATTAAATATTGGATTTTTGATATGTTATTTTGATATATCGGCACTATAACGCATTAATCTGTTTTGCGACCCAATTATTTTTGCGACCCAATTATTAATTGTTTTTGCGACCAAATTAAATGTTACGAAAAGACGCATTATCTTAATTTAGGTTATATGCCTAGGTCACGCGGAGCTGAATTTCTTTTATGCTACAGCTATCGAGAGCCATACTAGCTTTAAAATAGGATGGATGTGACTTGAAGAAACCACTTATATAATTGTAAAATGCTAGTAAATAAATGTATGGCCTATTACAGTGTGACCGTGCTGAAAATATGAACTTTACATACAGTGATATTCCTAATATTAAGAGTTGTTATATAACAGGTCGGACATGTTACATTCATAAGAGCACTTTTCCTTTACGATATTCTTAACAAATTAGCTCATGTATATCACCTATGAATGTATATATTACCAATGTATTGTCACTCGAGCGCCCGACAGGCAACACCTCGCACGGGCATTCGGCGCTGGCAGTACCGCATCTTTCACGGGACGGAGTTCTATAATTACCTCCCTTCGCTTCGCATCAACTTTGTTGGAATACATTGTAAATCAAATCCTAAACATGTCCATTTACATAACAAAATAACCACATTCCTGTTTCAAAAACAAGCATACTAGCAGAGTAAATCCTTTTAACACTTATTCATACATAAACAACGCTAAGCTAGAATCCACGTCAGCTTTATTCAATTTCTTATTGACTATCCAGAAGATATGTGTAGCGGGTACTTTGTCATATAGTTCCTGCAGTACTAACTTCTGACCATTTTACAACTTTTCGCCTCGTACATGTAGCTAACACGGTAACAGTTTTCACATGCTGATACCTCCACGGTAAGCCATTTTGTTTACATGTTTATAATGAAAAGGTGTGTGATCAGAAATGACGCAAACATGTCCCGTTCAAATGGTACGGTCGTACGCTTGTGGGACATCGTAATTTATAAGTAAACATACATTATTAGGAATATTTTTCAGCAAAATCCGACCGACATTTTCTATTAGGATATCGATATTTTTATGCAGTATTTGAAAAGAAGATATAAAAATATATTACTTCATCGTGATGGGAAATTGTATCGCTACTCATGAATGCAACTTTTTTATTTATTTATTTTATTTTACTTGTCGACTGTGTTGGGTAAATGTGTATAAAAGATGCGATCACAGTCGCCTCATTATCGCTCCCTCCCTTACTCCCCACCGAAACAGCCGTAGTGACTGACCAGTTGTCATCGATATATATCGTTGCTGTATTGCAGCAACAACTTCTGTATATTCCTGTACTGTGTGTGGTATATTGCACATAAAACAAGTAACTCAGGGAGCAGTCTTATTAAGCTTAACTTAATTAACAAACAAATTTCAAACACATCATTTTTAGATTTCTGAATTGTATGCACATTGTTGTGTAAAAAGAAAAAAAAACAGATATCACTTGTATATTAAATTAACTATTAATATATCCCCGATTTAATCAAACATTAATACATTGTTAAATTGACATGACTACTGATAGCTGGTGTTAGGCCGTATATGATTTACTCCATGCACCTGAACATCAATATGTACGCGTCAAAGATGAATATTCAACGGAAAGGTCAACGCGATAGGTCATTTATCTTTGAGCATATTGTTCCACAAATAAGGATGATGTCAGATTGAACTTCTGTAAAAAAAAAAATACGTTGTCCGTCGATTTGGCTGGTTGGAGGAATTGTGTTGATATTTTCCACGCTGTCTTCAGGGTTAAGCCGGCCGTCTGCGTGGAACACCGGAACGTTCACCATTAGACTAGACCCTCTACATCATACTCAGTCGCATGTGTACCAACACTTCCAACAAACCAATAGAGTTATAAATACCCGATTTAAAGGTGTATTGCCTCAGAGTAATATTTAAATAGCTAGTACTGGTGATGAAAACGACAGATTGAAGTCTCTCTCTTTAATTGAAATTAATTTAAGTAGGAACTTCGTGACACGTGCTAATTGATATATTTAATCAGAAATTAACCTAACTGGATACCTCTACTAAAGCAACAGTGGACGACAAGAACATAGTGTGTCAAATGAAGTGACGTAGAAGATTTTCAATATGTCGGGTATTCGAAATGCTTCTTTAGTGGCGTTTCTAATAAGAATCATGTGGCTTCTAGTTCCAGCAAAATCCGGTAAGATATACTACTGTATTATAATTCAAACATGTACATTTCAAATATTTCAGATGAATTCATAATGCTTACTGTATGAATGATTTGATTTGAAGCAAATATTGTATGCATGTTCAAACTGAAAAGAAATATTGTTTGTAAGTATTAAGTTTTAAAGGGACGTTTGCCTGTGATAATCCTATGATTTTAAACATCAGCCTGTGTGTTGAATGAATAGCGATGTCGATGTCCTACGACACACCTAATGTTGTAGATCAGATTAGGTAAACACTGTTAATAGAAATGGAACCAGCTAGCACGCGCTTTTTGAAATCATATTCGAAAATATTTGTCGTTTGTTCAAAACAAGTATTATTTGTAAGCCTAAACAGAGATGAGATATTTGAATTAATATTTACATGTATATGATGCTTTCGTGATAGAATTATTTAGATTTGAACACTTAACAATTACATTTCGTTATTCAAATAGCAAAATGTTTCCAAAAGAATAACCAGCGATCATTTTGCCCTATTCTTTTAAAAGTGACAGAAAATAACATATACTGTACTCATAATGATGATTTATAGGTTACCAGTAATAATAATATGCAGCTGCATATAATTGATTTGATACTCCTAATATTGTAATTATACCAATCTACAAACAATAAATACTTTTGTTGTATGTTCTGAAACTATTTAAATGTAAGCAAGAAAATGTTGTCATACTTCTTTTACCGTTGAATCCGTAGAAACTATAAAGTATGTGTATATTTTTACTAATGGTAACGTAGATGTGTCATAGTTTCTAAACTTCAATTATATCTATACATATTTACAAACAGTAGATGCCGATCTCATATCAAAGTTATTTGTACACCGGCTCATTGAAAGGAAAACCTCGTAGATTCGGACTCTACATGCCTGGAGTACAACTTTTTTGATTTCAACAAATTGTATTGTGTGTCTCAAACACTGTCCTTATTGAGTTAAATGTACGTACTTGTAATGTCCTAAAATACTTAAAAACTGTTTAGAGTAGTTTCCTGAAATTGTATAGAAACTTATATGTTGTATATTAATAATAACACTAATTATTGGGTATTACACACAATTATCAGAAAAAACTAATGATGATTTACGCGCCATTATTATGTGGTATATCACATATTTTTTATGAGGTACATGTATATCATATCATAATACCTATACGTCAAATATAATGATGACGTACACAAGTTTTATAGTAATATACACAACGATTCTAGTTTCAATATTGTATAGCATACATGGAGTATGAAACAATTCAAAGAACAATATATAAAAAGACAATAACGTTTTGCATCATTGTTATTGTAGAAACAAATAATATATGCCATATATGTTTCGGAATAAAATGTTTTTAATATCTGAGGAACTGCCAATGTATGGTATATATACATTTAAGAGTAAATCTGAGGAACTAATGATGTATAATATGCAAATAATTTTGGTTAATTCACAGAGAAATATCTGAAGAAATATCGATGCATGGCTTGAGAACTATTAATGCATAGGATACATACGTATTAAACAAATTGTAAGACAAATTCACACAACAATGTCAGAAGAACTGTAAATGAATGTGCCACACAAACATTATGGGGCGAATTCACGTAACAATATCTTATTTCTGATAATACAGTATATCGCATGCATATTTTGGAATACATGTGAAGAACTTAAGATATATATCATAGAGGGGTTTATAATATGTATTCATATTAAACTCTGTACCTGGAACGCAATGTTGACATGTAATATTGTAACCTTCGATATGTTGTATCATGGTATGAAATATTGTAACCTTCGATATGTTGTATCATGGTATGTAATATTGTAACCTTCGATATGTTGTATCATGGTATGTAATATTGTAACCTTCGATATGTTGTATCATGGTATGTAAGAAGAAACATAAAGGTACCGTAAAACTACAGTATGTATGACACTGCAGGTGCCATGGTCTATTTTATATTATATACCACTAACTGGAAATATATAGATTTGAGACTGTTGCGTGAAAAATATTCATCAGATCATAATAATAATCTAAATAACAGTTACATATTACATGTTATGCATCTTAACGTGTCATTTTACTAAAAATTCAATCAATACTGGTAACATCCGAAACTACTCATCTGTATAATGTATAAATGTCATGATATCCTTTTTTTTGTGTGTCATTGTGACAATTTTTTTTTTGTGTGTGTCATTGTGACAATTATTTGGGGCATTGGTTTGATTGAGCTACTCAGAGACTCGTACGCTGTAGACGTGTTTGAAGTGGCCCGTACTATTGAATTAAATGTCACCGTTATTTACTTTTTATCGTTAATGTATATTGATAAATCATTCTAAATGTTGTATTCTAAAGTGGGTTTTTATTAATCATCCATTAAGATTTAATGTTAAAGATATAAAACATTTTACTAGGTTTTCTTATTTACGAGTTGACATTGACCTCTATAAACTTGGTAAAAAATGTGTGCCAGCCCGATATACCTGCGTAATTTCATGGTTCGGTGCATCCCCCTGCGCAAAGTTAATGTATCAATTTATCTTGTACATATTAGCTAAGTCACTACTTTAAAATGGTCCGTTACACATTAAATTACCATTAATAAAACATAGGAGACTAATAAATGGCTCATTGCACAATCCAGTTAAAAATATAAACGTTAAATGTTTATGCTGTGTTGTAATTGTGTTGCATTTCGTCTTGGATACGATCTGGCTATGTCTGTCCCATACAAACAAACACATTCGCTACTGAACCTCATGTCATTTTCTAAAAAAAAAAAACTAAAAAAATTCTCTCACAATTTTTTTACTTATTGACGGTATGCAAAATATATGTATATGCATGTCTAATCTAAACATGTATCTTACGCACGTGTTCAATAGACGTACAATGTACATTAACACTTATACGCAACAAGTAATAATGTGTTTTGCTGTAAGATGTCCTTGATAAAATATTACCACTAAAACATATGTAAATTATTTCATAAATGGTAATTCAGACTGGTTTTGTTCAATGTTTGATGATTTTTTTAACTTAATTAAAATACATGTAAGGGATATAACAAAACTTACAAGCAGAATATATAAAGGGAGGTAACTTAACAACAATAACTTGTAAGGATTGTAAGGATGATTAAGAAAAAATGAAACGTTACAAATGTTATGTTTAATGTGCAAGGGAGGTGCATTGCATCAAAAATCCTAAGCCATAAGTTAAGGTAGATAAGGAGGTGAGACAGATCTCAGGTATATTTTGTAAGGAAGATAACACAAATCACAGGTATAATGTGTTAAGAATGATAATTAGTTTGACCTAAGTAAAACTGGACAAGCATTTTATACACATAGATACATTGTGTAGTACATTTATGTAGAACGTTATACATATCTATGCGATCGTTTTTTTATTTAAAAAGTCTGTATTTGTACACTATGTTTTGACATCTGTTTCAGCAAATTATATTTTGGTGGCAGTTGACTCTACTTCTACACTGGACGGAGGCATATACATTTATCCGGGGGACGGTGACAGTATTAACGCTTCCACCCCCTCCCCAGGACTCACCACGGTAGGGATGGCGAGCATCGATATCAATAGCATGGATGTCAACATAGCGGAAGGAACCGTCTACTTCCTAGACCGTGAAACAGAGTGCATTTATCGTTTATCTATTGACACCAATAATGTAACAACTGTTCGTTGTGGTGTGTCCCGATCAGTGTACTCAACGATAGCCTATGATTGGATTAGTAGGAACATGTACTGGACTGACGGTTTCTTCAACTGGATAGCGGTTCAGCCTGCCGACACAACGGACAGAAGTTTGTACAAGGTCATTATTGAGAACGACGTAGAGAAGCCGAGGGCACTGGCGGTCGATCCGATAGCTGGGTAACACCATTCTTCCATTTGATCTCATCTTCGCATATGTTAAATTGATTTAGAACTATCTTTTTATGATAATGAAAAAAATATGACTAACATTTATCATTTCCATTGTCCCGTGTATAAGCGCGCAGAGGATCTTCCCTATTTCCCTTTCTCATGGAGTAATTGCAGACCTATATTTTAACTTTCCTATTTCCCTTTCTCGTGGTGGTATTGCATACTTTTTTTTGTAACTTCCCTCTTTTTCATTATCGTGGCGGTATTTCAGACATACATTTACTTCTCTATTTACCTTTCTCGTAGTGGTATTGTAGACCTTAATAGAACGTGTTTTTTTCACCCTCATGTCATGTGGGATATATATATCGCGACGAATTTGAAGGTTCTATGCGCACAGCCTAGCGGATGATGCGAGTACGCTAGTTAGATCCTGTGATATTTATAGATTATCACACTGTATTTTCAGGGTTTGTCGTTCGAACAATCTTCTCGTCGCGAGCACGTGGATAAAATGTCGAGTCCACCTGCGGTGGCCTCTCGATTTTATCCACGTGCTCGCGATGAGAAAATTGTTCGAACGACATACTTTGAAAATACTGTAAGATAAACTATTTATCATTTATATACTACTACCTAATACATTTCTCCGTTTAAAAAACTCAACTAAACACCATGTTCTCCAAAAGACTTCTAAGCTCAATGGTCAACGATCGCCTGTGACATATACGTAAACAAATAGAAGTTTGGCGGGGCGGGGCCATTGATTTCGAATATGGATATTATAGATTCCAATTTGTCTTACTTTTCATTCTGATTGTATTTCAGATTTTTATTTTGGTTTGATATAAACCCTTCCGGATACAGGATAGAGCGGGCATCCCTAGATGGCAGTGATCGCACACTCGTCATCAGCCGTAGTTTGTTGAGCGTGCATGACATAGAGACGGACCCCGTAAACTTGAGGATTTACTGGACAGATGCCAGGAAATACACGATAGAGTCGTCGACGTACGACGGCAGTGATAGGAGGATCATTTACAAACGGATCAACATGTTCTTCAGATCAATTTCGATAGACACAGTAATATAGTATTTCGAAATTTAAGAAATATGTGAATGTGTTTAATGATAAGGTAAATGGTACCAACAGGTTATTAAAACTGGTCCCTTTCAAAGACGTATTCAACAAAAATCACATTTTCCAATTTTTTTCTCCGAAATTTGAATGTTCGAAAATAGAAATAAAAAGAAAATCTGGAATACTGCAAGGTTCAAACCTTTACATTGCAATTAATCTATAAGACATACTGTCCCCTACTTATAATGATATCATGTATATAGATTATCTGTGATTATTCTCTGTACAATGTATATATTTTGAAGTGTAGCGGGTGGATAAGTGAAATTTGTCTGTCCCAAAAGAAAATAACGGACTCGATATTTTTGGAGAAAATAATTTCAGTTACATCTATAACTAATATCTATTTTTATTTTAGGACTACGTCTGTGCTACCATTTTCGATGAACAGTCCTGGCGCTGTATTCACAAATCGACAGGGGACGTCAAACTGACTCGCTTCAGTGAATTCTCAACATCCAATCCGAAGCTTATATCCATATACAAACAGGATGTGAAGCCAACGATGATAGGTAATGAGAATGTGCTCAAGCATTCGTTAACATATAGGTTTTATCAATGAGTATATAGTTCAACATTGCATTACCTGATTAGGAGTATTTTATTTTGTAAAATGCACACTCATCCTTATAAAGGCATCATCAATCTATTGAATTTCAACAGTTCTTCTGTGAAAAGAGGTATTGCATAATCTCAAATGAGATATTCTCCCACTTTTCACACGATTACTTAAATCGTTCCCCACCTTGGGGTAAGACAGAACAAAATCTCAACCTAACGGGTATGATTCTTAAAGGTCTAGCCCGAGGCTTTGCCAAGGGTCAGACTTTGAAGAATCTTACCCCGAGGGTTTAGATTTTTCTGACTTGCACCTTAACTTGGAAATTATATTTTTCTTCCACATCCAATACAGGTGGTGATTTCATTTGTTGTGATAAATATTTTTTTTTGCGTGTATATATATTAGAGGAGAGAGCGTATTAGTAGGCAAGGTGTAGCTTCATATTTATGTAAGATAGTTAATGAAACATGTATCGCATGCATATCTGCTCTGATACTGAACAGTAATGCTTGAGCGAGATTAGTTGTGGTATGTGAGTGTGGGTAGTTCAGGGACTGACGAGATAAAGCGAGAAGGGCTGGGAGAAGTAGTAGTAAGCATATATCCTAAATGAAAGTAAAAGGGTTTGTAAGTAAGAAAACATGTTCACTTTTTACTTCATTTATGTTCGAAAAGGCTTAATTCTGCAGAGGTTTCTTTTATGGACTAGATCTGCCGTTAAATTCAGTTTGATTTTATTATAAATAAAATACCTTTGAAATTAAATTTCTAGTAAATAATTTTGCCATAAAAGTATGATATTGTGTTGCTCAGACAACTGTCCGATGCTGGGGTGTGACCACTTCTGTGTGAAGCTACCCTCCATCAGTACCTGTATGTGTAAGGAGGGATACACAATGGACACAGCAGGTGTATGTAATGGTAGGAACTGCTTTCCTATTTTAGCCGCTTTTCATAGTAAATTTTATAATACTGAGACAGTAAGTCATTATTTATAACAAACAGAACGGTTCTGCATAGTTCTGTAAGGAATTATTGTTTATAAGGCTTGGTTGGTAAGGCTCGTATTTCTGATATTTTCCTTGGTGATCGAGTTTACGATTAATCCGGAATTGCCATCCGCATTGCTTTTACATTTACTTTTAAACTATCAGCCTTCTGTTTGTCGTTCCGTTCTATACAGCTTTCCTGTGATACAATAACCACTTACAGAAATACAATCTGCTTTTTAAATAGTTCGTTCATCATTACCAACGTCTATCATGTTCGTTCTTTTACAATAGTGAACAACCATCTCTACGGCAAGGGAGTATTCCTATGCAATGCTACCAATATCTGCATGTTTGATTACCGAGCTTCAGCAGGCCATACAGAACCTCTCCTCTGTTTAAGTAGCATGGTTCAAGATTGTAGACACTTGGCCATAGGCGCATCTACCGGAACAATCTTCTACGCAGACTCGGTATCTAATACAATTAACGGATATGACCTTACTACGAACGCGATTGGATCATTGACCGCAGCAACTAATGTGTCTGGTATGTTAAAAAATTAGAAAACAAAAGTATAAAGATTGGGTTGATGAATTGTTGTTATTGTTTTCTTGTGGGATTTTTTTCGCTCTCTTTAAATCTTAAAAAATCATTTGTTCAACATCCTGATATGATTTTACCATATTGCGATCGCAGAAAGTATATTCTAAGGGACATAGCTCCTGCTATATAGGCTCAGGAAATGTGAAATACAGACATTAACATGACCGTATACACCTGTCTTGCATACAACATATGCAATAAATAATAGGCAGCGCACGTGTCAAAATATGAAGAAACAATACTTGCATAGCAATTTGCAGTTAAACGTCTTAACATAGAATATTCAAATTCCTTCAGAATGAAAGAGTTATATTCCTAAACACATTTTTATATTGACCAACTTTGAATGATCCTTTGTTGTTTGGTCTGTTTAGTGAAGCCAGTTGTTCTTTTAGTTTTCGGACTTTTAGTCGAATACTTTTCCGAATGCTTATTTGATACTTTCTGCGATATCCTATTACGTTCTGAAATACAAGATCAAACCTTCTGTTTTCGTATATATGTCACCATGCATTTTTGAAACGGCTGTACAACTAAAATTATCTCATACCTGAAACTATTTCAATTCTTGGTGAATTAATGTATATTATCTATCATCTGCACAGGTCTAACATTCGACTGGACGGATGATCATCTCTACTGGTCAGAGGCAACTTCCGGTCAAGTTAAGGCCTTGTCACTCCAAACCAACGCTGTCGTGGTCATTTCACAGGCAACATCATCACCGTCGTTGGTAACTGTGGATCCGCACAGCAGGTTTGTTTCATTTGTTTTTTCATTTGTGTCGTAACACACTCCGTAAAGACATTTAAACCACCTAGCAAAACTACTCGTGTCATTAAATTGATACTGGTTAAAAATTAGAAAAAATAGTGCAAACAAATTATGCAAACAATTGCTTTGAAGATGTTGCTTTTTTTGCAAAGGTCGCTGTTTTGGGTCGAGGAAACTGGAGGATCGTCCATGCGCATCATGTTCAAATCACTTACCGACAGCAGTTCTGCCCAAGTATTGAAACAATTCACAACATCATCTATCAGAAGTCTCTTCTACGACATCACAAGCAACAGGTGCGTAACCCTGTAATAATGTTTTTTCTTTCAACTAAAGCGTTTAAAAAATATGTTAATAGCTAGCGTCGATTGCTTATAAAGTAGTCCTTTTTATTTATGTTTACACATTGTTTGAAACTTGAAAATATGTATTTCAAATTGTTTTGAATTGCGGACAGGTTTGCTCAGTAATAAATTATAATGTAAACCGTATATACCGTCTCAAATTGAAATCAAAGACATTGTAGACTCTTCATCAACCGCTTACCTCCATGTTTACTAACTACATTACATTACAGTACGTCTTTTTATTAAGCTAAATGTAACATAGAAAGTTTTCTTAAATATTCCATTTCTTGATAGCAACGCTCCTCTTGTCAAGAGTTAAGTTATTTACATGTCATAGTTGATTCGATAGTCTCGAACCTGCTATGAATATCAGAATATCTGTGATGGATGGGGAATACTGACAAACTTAATAACAACACAGCTTTTTGAAAATGAAGGTTGATAAAGTTTTCTGGTCGCCAACATTATCCGATTGAGGAATATATTTCCTTTATATTTCAAGTAAATCTTTCCTTTATTCATATTTATTTTTTATACTTCTTTTATTTTAAGTTCGAGCCACCATTTTGATTATTGACGAAAAAGATGATATATATCACGATAACTTATGTATCAAATACATATAATGACCATCAGAAAATCATGAAATATCTGTTCAAAGCTAAACAGCTAGACATTGCAGCTTGCCCATCAAAATAGCGTTAAATTAGTGCATTTGATAGGAATTTATAATCGTATGTATCAATTGTACTGTGACGTCAATATTCATTTTAAAATAAGTATTATTACACTGATAAGTCTATATCATTTCACTTTGAATTAAATAACTGCATATCTTTATTAAAATATAAGTGTCTTGTTCTATATGACTTGAGTTTAAATTGTATGCAACTGGCAATTATAATTTCTCTGTATGTTACACTTTAAGCATACATGTATGAAATGGCACAGTAGAGGAAATGCAATGAGCTATACTTGTTACATCCAAAGTCTGTCAAAATCATACCTCATGCAACATCTTCACTGCCATGAAAATATATCCGATAAAAAAAGAAATTTATATTCGAACGTATTTTGAAGGCAAATCGTTCTTGCACAAAAACACTTGCAAATGAAAGCCAAGAATTTTATCTTTTTTATGATCATTTTTACTGTTTTAATCAATATCACTCTTGCCAATTGTGCTAAAATATCACGCCAATACAATGTAAACTGTAATAGTAGCTCCTGTCGAATTTTCAAGTTTCATTATATATATATGACGTTGGACAATTTAAACAAATTTCAACGCAATAAGAAATCAACTTCGTTCCTAGCATAATTATCATTATTTAAAAGACAATGTAAATGTATCATATACCCTGTATGGTTGTAATACAAATTGAACAAAACAATAATGCTATCCCTTATAGTACAAAGAGAACTTTCGGAAATTACCTGATATTTGCCTTTCCAAAGTTCTTGGTTTCACATTGATTGCTTTGTTGTGTTTAAATACCTGTATCTGATTTCGGTCCCATTGACTTTGATACATTTCAGATTATTCTATGTAGATGACAATACATTGAATACGACAACTAGGAATGGCAGTTACAGCACTTCATTCCCCTTCAGTTTGGACAACGTCAGCCAAATGGTTATTTACAAGGTATGCGTTGTCACTTCAGAAACAATTATTTAACAGGATTCAATATAAATATATTTGTATAATTTACAATCAACACAAATTTTTCAAAAACGTTTACCAATATATGATTTTCAGAAATAATGGCAATATTTCAGTTTGTCGATATTAACGTGATTTTGATTTAAAGTATCCATTAAAAAGGTTTGGTTGCATGGAAATATTGTTTACTGACTTAATAATTATGTAAAAAGATATCCTTTCACTTCCTAGAATGTAATAATATATTATGTCCGTTTTTTCATCTTCTAGCGATATGTTATCTGGTCTAGTGACACAGGATATCTAAACTCGATATCGACACAATTCTTCCAAAAACAACAAACAAGTCTACCGATGACGTTTGGAACTGTGACGGGCATGGCCGTGTATGACCCAATCCTACAACTTTCATCAATAAGTAAGTATCTAAAACCATGATGTCAATTATATCATAAATTTATAAAATGGACGCTGAATGTTGTTTGATTATTAAGAATAATGACCTTACAGTCGTACCTTTTTTTCAGTATATATTTAGGTTGATACCAACGTATATTAACAAATAGTATTCACATTTATTTCAATAATGTTCTTTGTAAGAGTTGTCATCCATGTTTTGAGAACATACTTTAAATCTAGGTCCTTGCCGAAACATGAATGGAGGGTGTGAGCACATGTGTTTTACTGGACCAACCGGTGATGCTGTATGTTCCTGTTCGTATGGGTTTACTCTCCAACCAGACCAAAGGAGTTGTTCTAGTGGTAAGAAATTCAACGTCTGGTTTTATACAGATTTGCGTTTGCAAATGAATTTCAATCGTACTGTTTTCTGATCAGGACTTTAAATATTTGTAATTTATAAATAAGCAGACACCATTTGGTTTATAGCAATACAGTTTCTTCAGTTTCCTATTTATCCATACTGTTGATTATTTAGAAAGTCACCACTGTTCTACAAATTCCTCTGAAATGATGAGATAATAGTTTTGGTCTCCAATTGTAGTTTTTTTTAAAATTAATCCAACACGATTTCAATATCCTACATAAACAATTGTAGGAACATGGTTTATAGGGAAACAAAACAAAATCGAAAAAAAGAAAACGTTTTAGTTTATGTAATATTGTCTCTATTTTCAGTTTATCAATCGGAGAATTTCATACTTGCACCTGATTTCGCCAATGGGATTATCTACCAAGTGTCCACAGTTGATGCTAGTGTTATTGCTTTGGATATTACAACTGCACAACGTCCATTGAGTGTGGCTTATGAGCGAAAGTCTTCTTATGTCTACTGGGCCGATATAAGAGAGGGTCAGATAATACGTGCATCAATTGATGGAACTAATGAACAGGTCGTTTTTACCTCTGAAGGCAAGATAATTTTCCTTATTGTATATATTTATTTATCATTATTAAATAATTTATTTTCATTTCTATTAATTTTATTTTATTCATTTTATTTTCATTAATATATTTTATTGATTATATGGTAGTACATTGTATATACTGTACCATGTGAGCATCACCGTAAATATGTACATTGTACCATGTAAACTACTAGAAATGTATGTATTAGATAAATTGCAGATAAAAAAATAAATTCATATAATTTATTGTCACTCTTAATCCAAAACTCATGAAATAACAAAACCATATCATTGCATCTAAACCTTCAGGTGCAGATTCGTACCCGACTGTTCTGGCCTTAGATAGCTCAACTGGTAATGTGTACGCCAGTATCAAGAATGGTGTCAACAGTCCAAACACCGGAAGTATAATTGTTCTCCGGCCATCCACCAGGCGCTTTAAGACGATAGTAGAAGACCTACAGACTGTAAACGGCCTCGCACTGTTTCCATCCAAGGGGTGAATATCACTAGCAATATGTAGTAAATTAGGAACGTTCGTTTTGAAAAGGTTTTTGCACTACCGAGCTAGCTTATTAATATATTCTATAACAAATACTATTAATCAAATAGCCCTAACACGTTTATGGAATTCGTGACAACTAAGAGCTTTTGAAGTTCTTGATGACTGTAATGTTAGTCTGTTCATCAAAAGTTCTTTAAATGGCATAGTGTATATCTAAATTGAAAAACAATAAGGCAACAAGTGCAGCTTAAAAGACTATAACCGCAGGTTCAGAAATGCAACTATGAGACGTCTGTCACAATAAACGAGGTACAGCTAATACGAATGTATTACCAAGCCTGTGGAATGTATCTTTCAGTATTGTCAGATATGTTTATTCAACAAGTGCTGGATTACAATTAGATGTAGTATAGTGCCCTCAGTAGTAGAGTACAGCTATGGGGATGTGTGTCCTAAGTAGTCGAGCACAGCTAGGGGAACTAGTGCTCTAAATAGTGTATTACAGCTAAACTAGTGTTATACGTAGTTGAGTACAAGTAGGGGGAGTTGGGCTATTGCCTTTAGTAGTGGAGTACAGTTTGGAGAACTGACGGTCTAAGAAGTCGCTACAGCTAGGGGGTTAGAGTTATAAGTAGTGGAGTACGGCTAGGAAAGGAGCATAGTGTCGAAGGCAGGGATGTACATATTGGTAGATTTGTATCCTTCATAGCGGAGTACAGACAGGAAGGACTAGTACACAAAAGTAGTGGTGTCCATTTAGGATCCTAGTGTCAAAAGTAATGAACTACAGCCAATGAGGACTAGTGCTATTAGCAGTGGAGAACAGCCAATGAGGACTAGTGCTATTAGCAGTGGAGTACAGCCAATGAGGACTAGTGCTATTAGCATTGGAAAACGGCCAATGAGGACTAGTGCTATTAGCAGTGGAGTACAGCAAAGAAAGACTTGGAACACGCAGTAGAGTACAACTAGCCATAGTAGAATAGTGCAACAAGTAGTTAAGTGCATCTAGCTATTGGAAGAATGATGCAACAAGCAGTTAAATAACGCTAGATATTGAAAGAATAGTGCAACAAGTAGTAAAGTAAAGCTAGCTATTGGAAGACAGAGCAAGAAGTAGTTAAGTACATCTAGCTATTGGAAGATAGAGCAAGAAGTAGTTAAGTACAACTAGCATTAGGAGAGTTGTGCAACACGTAGTACAGTAACGCTTGCTGTATGGGGAATAGTGCAACACTTAAATGTAGCATAGATGGCGGTCTAATTCGCAAGCAGTTGAGTACAGCTAAGTAAACTAGTACAACAAACAGTGAAGTTCAGATTGTCAGACTAGTGCTATATGTACTTTGTGTTAAAATGTCATTTTCCTCTTTCAGGATTATGTTTTATATGAATGGGAATGGCAGTGACTCCTTCATTGAACGCGCTTCAATGGATGGTACAAATCCACGAGCTATTGTTATACTATCGAACGCGGGGTATACCATTCTAACTATAGACTACGTCAGTAAGTACATGCTATTTAATATGGAACGTACTTAATTCATAGTGTCAATCTGCTACATCAAAACAGTCCAATACTCATACTTAAATGCATCACTTTAGCCATTTCTCAAAAACATTTATATTTATATTAAAATAACTTTCACATTTTATTTATTATTTTTGGTTGGTACCGATTAACAAGTACTTTAATATCTTTTTGGCATAATGTTGGCAAAGCTAGTAGAGAATGGATGAAGTAAGAATACGAATAAAATTATAGATAGAAGAAGTGCCGGGTATTTGATAAAAGCAATAAGGATTAAAAAGGTAAAAATAATGATGATTTTTTGTATAAACAACTGACTAAATAGCTGCCATATGTAATAAATACCAATAACGTATAACGTTAGCATTACTATCATTGAACTTGTTTTCCCATTCACTTTACAAGAACCCTATTTGGAGATTTGCCTTAATCTTTATCTTGTACATCATAAAATAAAATGCCAAGCGTGAGAGGATAGAGTAAGTAAGCACCCATTGTAATGAACGCTTCGGGCAGGCGCAAGTGCGCTGTACAGATAGAGTAAGTAAGCACCCATTGTAATGAACGCTTCGGGCAGGCGCAAGTACGCTGTACAGATAGAGTAAGTAAGCACCCATTGTAATGAACGCTTCGGGCAGGCGCAAGTAAGCTGTACAGATAGAGTAAGTAAGCACCCATTGTAAGGAACGCTTCGGGCAGGCGCAAGTAAGCTGAACAGATAGAGTAAGTAAGCACCCATTGTAATGAACGCTTCGGGCAGGCGCAAGAAAGATGTACAGATAGAGTAAGTAATCACCCATTGTAATGAACGCTTCGGGCAGGCGCAAGTACGCTGTACAGATAGAGTAAGTAAGCACCCATTGTAAGGAACGCTTCGGGCAGGCGCAAGTAAGCTGTACAGATAGAGTCTTGTTGGTGAACTCTCTAAACCACCGCGTTAATTGTGTAAAACATCCATTATCTTTGCTTATATGTTTTAATTTATGCTAACGTCATCAATGACAAATTGCACAATTTCCCAATGTGCTTTAATTATATTTTGATAGCGTCATTTATTATCATTTCTTCAAATGACGAAAAGGGATTACGATCCAGTATATATTTCTTTGTTTTGAAGAAAAAGATAATGTTTTTCTCTTTTTGACAATGTACTGGTAGTATGTTATCCTCCGTTTTTAAGCAAATGTTTTTTAATCATTCATATTGAATTGAATTACTGAACTGGCAACTAATCTTTTCATTTTTAGCTGAAAAGCTGTACTGGTCACGCAGTCATGGGGTATCGTATAGCGACCTAAATGGCCAAAACGAAGCAGTACTTTTCAATGATGTAAAGGAAATACTGGCAATTCAAATCCTCGAAAACTACTTATTCTACACGTCTCATAATCTTAAGTAAGTTTTACGTTTACTTGAGGATAATTAATTACTTTTAATCAAAATCTACGGTTAGCAAATATGATAAATTATATCTTAAATTTACATATTGTATTATCGGTGTTTTGGAAAACTCCATATGTTATTGAATTCTACAAAGTATATAGCTGGTCATTTACTACCGTCCATACTATGAATAATAATAATATACAACATTTGATATAGCGCCATATCTAGCTAGAATAAACCACTCTTAAGCGCTTTACATAGATATACACTTTATACAATCAATACAACTAGCATATACATTAATCAATACGATGTTTGAGGAATTCGCAGGAACTGCCTATTACGGCTTATAAACTTTAAGTCATTTATTTTTACTTCAGTAAAATCGTAAAGTACGATCTCCTGACTGGCATGGCGGTGCCTTTTATGTCTGACAATGCAGAAATTGGAATCATTTATACCACGTTTATTCACCCCAGACCATTACTGTCAGGTAAGCATAATGTCAGTTTCATATATATATATATATATATATCAGAGTTTACCACTGATATACGAGGTTTTTCGAAACCATTGAATATGATAATTGATCAAAAAGCTTGAATGGTGCGTGGTTGTCATTTTTCTTAATCGTGACACCTGGAAATATCACGTCAATAAGATAAGCTTAGGTCCCACTCCACAATCTAAAGGGGTTTTGACGTTTTGCAACACTCCTAATGTTGGGGTGACAGGGTCAGTTTTCTTTTATTTTAAAGGTATGTTCGACCCCTAATGCATCAACATGTCTTAATGAATCAATAAAACATTAAAAAGATGCTTAATGCATTAATTGTAAAAGGAATTATATTCCCTTCTTTAAGTAACGCCTGCTTTCATGGAAGGTATACACTTTTACAAAGTGCGCTGTCAAAGTCAATAACATTAAACAGTATTCAACAGGAAATCATAAGATACCGGTTTTATATATATGACAGTATTTTTTATAATCAAAATACAGTATATCAAATCACAAACAATTTAGAGGCATACTAACAACTTTTGTTTTTTTTACTATGTTAAACTATTGCTTTGTCATTGGATATCCTTATTTGAATATACAGAAGATATCCCTCGCCAACCAGAATCTACAGCATTATGTATTATGGCAATAACATCACGAATATCGTCATATGGTCATTTCGAAGTGTCTTACGACGGTATCCTCCCTTACACTCAGTACACCAAAACGCTGAGGAAAATCATTATGAGGCAAAGTATTAAAACCATATTAAATGTCTAAAATGTGAAGCTCTTTTGCAGCCTGCTTCCTGAAACATATAAAAAGTCTATGCGTCCCTCAACGCGGAGAGGGCAGGGTAGGGAGGATTACGGTCTACCTGCTATACGAACTATACACACATTTTGTAAATGCAAATGACACTCCTCTTACTCTCAGCAATGAATTAATGATAAAAAAAGCTAAGAGTGTGGTTGTGTTTTAAACACTATTTTTTAACAAACTTTCACTATTGTCCATCATTTACTACAGTGTAGTAAAGAACATAAGGAAAATTAAATTTTACCATACATTATTTGTATACAACTTTTAATATTGTATTCAAATGAAAATGTTAATGTTGTATGTTTATAATAGAGTCATCTGCATGTTCAGCCAATAACTATGGATGTAGCGCATTCTGCATTCCAAGGGAGACAAACACAGTATTTCCCTGTGCCTGTCCTGATGGAATAAACCCAAAGCCAGGTGTTCCAAACTTGTGTGAAAACGGTTAGTTTTTTTTAATGATTATGCCGTTGCAAAAATATACATTTATTATGCCATCCTATGGACGGTCGGTACCGTGTATTGGAATTGTATCTGAATCACAATAGATCTAGATGTCGAATGCTAAAGTACACACAGCATGGAATTTTGAAAGGTGCAGGCCAAAACAAAAGAGCTGATGATTTATGGTCGCCGATATGATTTCATAACGAAATATGATATATCTTTCTACGGTATAATTTGTGTACTGTTTTGAGACAACCTACGAACTAGGTTATGATTTGAATTACAATTATGAAATATGTTGACGTGTTTGATAATGCTTATTAGTGTGCATTGTTGTTTGTCTGACAGTACCTCGGTCCTCTCTTTTGATAACGTGAAATTACTTGGTTTTGATATAAGTTCTTTTTGTAGAATGAGGATTACATTTTCAAAACACCTGGTCCATATACCCCTGGCATTTTGTCAGGGGTGTTCGTTTCTGTTAATATTTTGCCATAGTTTCATCGATTTTATATTTCGTATTAAGATTTTGTTTAAACTCTGGTGTTCTCTTGTTATTTTTGTAATAACGTCGTACGTATGCTTTACACGATTACTCATAATGTTCCCCGGCACTTTAATCAATGCAAATTACTATGATTATTTTCTTCATTTTAAATGTTATTTATTTTCTAAAAACTAATAACAAATGAGTCAGATATGCTAGGTTGTTATTTATTTCGAATTTGTGTAGGAGAAAACACATGACGTCAGTCTCTGATATCTGCCGATATCAACGGGACTTTTGTATTGTAGGGAAAAGCATAATTTTTTATATAAAATCGAAAATACATAATGTGTTAGCAATAAAATGTATAGATATTGCCGCGCACCTTTATAAGTTTGTCTGCGACCTATGTTGCAGTTATACAAGTTCGTCTTCAACATCTTTGTTGTTTATTGCTTAAATACAGCGCTCATACATACCATGTTATTACTGTCTCTTGTTCTTTGTTAAGACATTCTTTGTGAAGATGGCGTTAAAAACGGGCTGTTCAGCAGCCCCTGTGTAAGCCTAGTCCAGGAAGCATGCACGTTCCAGTGCTATCCAGGTTTCATCAGTGCTATACCCAACAGTACCTTAACATGCAAGGAAAATGGCCAGTGGAGTGGAGACCCTCAAACTGTCTGTGAAAGTATAGTATCAAATTATCTTTTATCGAACCACTTTCTGTAACAGTGTCTGTAACGCATAAAAATAATTCTTTGCGCTAAATTCTTGAGATTTTTATACCAAATAAATGAAACTGTTCATATGCATTGTAACAGTTCTAAATACTCATGCATGTGATTTTCTGCCTGTAACCTTCCTGTAATAAGTCTCTATTTACCAATTTTTGAATTATTTTAGCCGAGGTTTTAAAACAGATCTGCAAATGGGCATATATATCATCCACTGGTGGTTAATTCGAATTCTTAACTAATCGATGTATTAAATGTTACTTTCCATTCATTATATTATAATGCTTGAGATAAATATTCAACGGATGACCTTATTGTCAGTTCCATGGGATACATCCTTCCATAAAGCACTGTGAAATGTGGTCTCAGTTACAAACCTAAATAAAAAATTCAAATATTTATTATATTTAACCAATACCTAAATAGAAAACAATCCTTACTCGTTTTTCACTATTTTTCAAACTTCAGTAAGTCTTACTACAAACTTCATAGACAATTATAAATTATACGAGTAAAAATTCCGCGAGTAGTACTTGAACAATATCGGGACTTTCGCTAAAATGGCGATGACATAAGTAAAGCCTTTCCTATCAGAATGAAACTCTGATAATCTGAAAATCTTAACACAATGTGAGAATATAACCGTATACAAAAATATCTATCATTAAAATGCATGCAGTCACGTGAGTGTCTTGCGTTAAGCTTTGACAATATTCCGTCTTTGCGTATTGCAGAGTTATCTTCTCTTGGGAGCAGGTATTGATTGTTACGCCATTTGTTTGTGAGAGTAACGTCATCGATTTTTGAGAAAACGACGTAATTTTCTCACACAAACTAATGACGTAACAATCAATACCTGCTCCCAAGAGAAGATAACTCTGCAATACGCAAAGAC
>JAUMHH010105533.1:0-15639 GCA_032359455.1 Chlamys rubida
TGCCTGTCAACAATTTTCCGGATACATCGCGAAAATCCTGTAATTTGGCTTTGATTTCTAACATGGTATCCACGTCCATTAATATGAAACAGACCAATTCTATGTTTATTGGGTATTAAGTTGGATTATGAGTGCTGACAATAACGAGACGATAGTTTATAAAAGTTTAATTTGGTCAAAGCTTCTAGCGAAATTCACATGTGAATCATTAAATATTGTTTACTAAATTAATGGAGATCATTTTTCATAGAATATGGGGAAGTTAAAGGAACCAATCAATAAACTATATTTATAGTTCATACATGCAGTCAATACACTTCGAACGCTCATGCAGTTTTCGTACTTTCCAAAGAAAACATGTGGCAATTCATAGCCAACACAATACATGGCATATGTACAGAAACATGTCCTAGCTATTTATTTAATCAATCATTCTGTAGTGAAAACAGGCTACATGCGTGACATCGTTGTTCAATGCGACGAGAAACCATTACAATGCAGCGCATGTGTGGTATGCCCTTCAAAATGTAACCTTTCCTTCCCTCTCTTCTTGAGCATCGAGCATTTGTGTGACGAACGTAATATCCACACAGGTGTCAATAGACCACTAAACTGTGTGTTGGTAGTAATTTGCAACGGTACAAATACAACAGTTACGCAAATAAAACCATTTGAAAATATTGAGATACAGCAATGTTTCATTTTTGATTTGCAATGCGATACAATATTCTTGTGTAAAGCACTGCCCTTCTCGTCCTGTAATTATCCCAGAAACAAAATATACCATTAGAGGAAATATTTGTTTATGTATCCCAGAGGTACGCTCCACTATTTCTGTATTGTGTCACATTTGATAGCGTTGTTCGATACTGACAGTTTGCATTTTAAATCGCGCAATTCGAAAAAGCAGCTCTTCACCAAATATCTACATTTGTACATGGATAACGCTGTTTCTACAATATTTGATAAGTCAACTCAATTATATTCTATATAAATATAAATTATGTGTCGCAGCCGAAAGTTTTAATTCATAATGTTGTGAAGGGTTTTTAGACACCTTCAGTCCCTTTTAGCTGTATTCTACATATATATCGGACACTTGGAACGTGGATTTGTTTAAAATATACTTTGACCACTAATGAGTCATTATTAGAGGAAAAGGCCGTATAGTGCAGTAAAATGTCTATTTTGTTTTGATTGAAACATATTTCATTTGCAAAAATAGAAAACGGATTAGACACAAGTTATAAAACTTAAAGTTCGTCTTCTGCCTTAAAACAATAATGATGAAAGATTCAAAAGGAAACATGAATTAGATAAAATGTACAATATACAAATCTTATAGATTATTTTTGGTATTAAATGTACCCTTACATGTCTCATTAACCTGTATATAATATAAAAATACGCTGTAACATTACTATAAACAATCTATAGTTTATATTTTCATATTGAAACTTCTGTCAATGATACACAACATACAGTCACTAAAACAATATACAATTTTATAATTTAAAATTGGCTTTGAAATCAACCTGCATGTGTCAACACCGTAGCAGCTTGATTTATTTTGTTTGGCTTTCTAAATTAACAAATAACTTTTTGAAAACGGTGCTTCCTTCCTTCGTATTGGTGCGCATTGTATCAAATCTACAACATGCAAAACCACAACATTGCATGTTGCAAAATATTAGTTTTACATTTCATATCTTAAATTGCATCTGCTACATTCTATGTCGAAAGATATGCAATTTTAATTCGGATTTTTTTTTTTTTTTTAAACTCACTCAGCCATTGAAGAATTTGACATGTGTTTGTGAATTCACTAGTGATGATTTGTATAATATTCCATGAAAAGGCTCATTTCAAACATCAGGTTCTGACATGTTACAATTGGCACCGGAAAGGGGACATGCTGGGAAACACCAGTCTGCGTGTTTTGTTTTGGATCAAATTGCCGAACTGGATAGAACTGCCGAACTGACAAGATAGGTGATGCTTTGATCACCGCTATACCTCACCCCTTCCCCTTCTTGGAAAGTTCTGATAAAGGAAATTTCATGAAGTCAGGAAGATAATGACTCTCGTCTTAAATCGAATTAAAAAAAATATCAGATAAAAACCGAGCGTCACAAAATAGGCTGATGTATTGATGATCATATTTCGACCGCATTTAGGTAGTATAGGGCAGGCATAGGGACTTGAGAATTTGTTACTGCTATATTTGGACCTAAACTAGGGTGTTCAGAGTAATTTTACAAGTTTTAGGGATTAAGCTTTAGACAATTTTACCGTAAGTTGATCTTAACCCCTTAAACTTGTAAAAATAATCTGAACACCTAGTTTAGGTCCAAATAAAGCGATAACAATTTCTCAAGTCCCTGTGGTATAAGGCACATACATCTAGAGCTGTGTTAAAACAAAATAACGTTATGATTTATCTTCTTGTGGTGAGCCGATTGAAAGATTAACAACACAACACATAGGTGAATGCGCCAAAACGGTTGGAAATCTAAATTGGTCTTAACTACGTATACTGTTGAAACAGAAGGGAGGCGCGTAAAATCCTTTTATTTTATGAATTTCAAAAAAATATATGAGAACTGTTTAATTTCAAATTAAACAATGAGTAAAGTGAGTGTATGATGAATCGTGTTACTCAAGAGACTATTGTGGCTAACAAGGTAACGAAATCCACCGTAACGAAAATCCACCGTACCGAAATCCCGTAACGAAATCCACCAGCAGGTCTACAACCTTTTATCTCGAAAGATGATTGTAAAACACCCCCTGGTGAATGACACATGGAATTTGCTTATTGATACAGTATGCCAACAATTAATTTAACATTGCAGCATACAGCTGTTCTGTCCTTCCAGAACTTAAAGCTCATCGGTGATGCTACGGGCCAAAAGGTTGGAAATCCAAATAGGTTTAATAAGTTATTTATCGGGAGAGTTTAAAATCCTGGAGGGCCACTGTAGTATTTATTTGAGTAAGATATTTCCGACTTCACGAGAACGGATTTTCAATATCTCGATAAAACTGGCATGCTCTTTCCCTGATATTAAATAAAGATTCCCTTTTCCCCTCAATATAGATTCAAGGAGACCAGAACGGGTCAACAGATCACACAAAAGATAGTACAAACCATCACGTGGTGACTTCAGAGAGACAACAGTTTAATAGATGTATAAATCATTTTCTCATAATCAGGTTTCATTTTACGAAATGCTTCTAGGCTGTTAGATAAGAAAAAAACAAGAATATCATTGTATTGTTTATATCAAATCATCATGTCTGTGACCAATGGCTGAAGTAATGCATAACCCTATCCTATCATGTCCGTATACGTATACGCTGGGGATAGCTATGGAACTACAATATATGATCAAATTACTGTAGCCCTGATCTTTGTCGAATTTTGGCTGGTGCTCCTCGAAGCCATTAATTTCAGAGAAGCAATAAATACTGTCTGTAGATGTCCAGTACATGTTGTGTTTGTAGCAGGAGTCAGACATTTGTGATTTTGATATCAATTTAAAATGCAATGTCTGCCTATCTGTCAGTTACATATACACAAGCGAGACAATATGCATTATTTCTTCTTTGTTAACTGAAGTGATTGAAAAGTGATCTTGACACTGGCAATATATATATTAAACATGGTCGTCCGGGACGGGCGATCTCGATAGCGTGGCGTTTGTTTTCTGCTGACTGCATATACGCAATAACAAAAACAAAATAGATAAAACAAATAAATCACTTAAAAAATAACAATGACAGCAATAAAAAAATATACTGCAAATTATCAAATATGCTATTAACACATCCATGTAATCTATACTTACTGCAGTGGTGAATATTTTTAGCTTTTTGAATCTTAAAACTTTTGCGGTGTCGTTTTTGTCGACAATTGACTGTTACGTAATTTGTGACAATACTTTAAAAAAGGGCATCAATTGATATACTGAAGAGAAAAGTAAGTTGTGTTCTATTAAAAACAATGTGTTAAAAGTCTAATGCAAAGCCAGATCTGCAATTTTATGACAACGTAGACATCAATGTATAAACACAGGATGACATCCAAATGAAAATATTTTCAAATGTATTCACGTTATATTTAATTGCATGTGGTTATTATGATAATAATTTGACAGGGTACATGTACATTTTGTGTAGCGTAATTAGATAAAAATACACATATTTATGATAAACGTTTCAGTGGAGAAAAACAGTTATGTATATACATATATGCATAACTCGATAGATAAGATTATTTATAAAAAAACATTTTTAGACAGTTTCTGAAAAATTCTTCAAACAGTAACTTCTGGCAATTTTTAAATGCATGTTATTTTTATGTATTCCATATGCAAACATATCTGTATTGTTTCAATATGTCCTTGTATGCGCGAATGTTTTCAAACAGATATATTATAATTGCACAGTAAATCTGTCTGATATGTATAGAAATCTGTTATCAATTATTCATTGTGTGTCTTTTGTTAAATAAGCAAATACTATGAACGCACCAACCATCTGTCTATTTGATAATGCTACTTGTTTCGCTAAAATAGAGAATGTCTTTTCTGTTTTCATTATCTTTCAAATCCAAAGGTTCCATTCTCGATTCACACATGTATTCTATAACTTCTTGAAATATGTCATGAAAAAAATTGAAGACTTTTGACGCGACACCTTGCATACAACTCGAAAATAATCACATAGCAGCTTAACGGATAAATTGACCGGCTTTCAAGTCGGGCGTCGCTTTTCTGTAATTTTCAAATGACAGGTATCAGCTTGTGACTGGTCAATTACTCTTTTATGCTTGAGACACAATCGAATAGCTACCCAAGTGCCGTCCATTGTGTCATGACATATTCCTAGGGGGAAGATAAGATTTGTGTAGCGACTGCGGAACTCTTGAGTTTTGAAGATTTGCTTTCGTCGCTACAGTAAGTAAATGAGTTTGTCACTTCAAAATGTGTGTGTCAAGCGGAGAGTGCTGTTGATGAAACAAACATCATATAGATGTATAGTCTTTCCGTTCTTGTGCACGTAACCGACATTCTGTCTGCTTATGTCTGGAGTTCTTTATAACAAAATGTTCTACAATGACACGACGAGCCATATTTACGCACCCTATTTTAACGACCAGACCACCAGAGCCCATGGCATGTTGCCCCGGAGTCTGTCTGTAAACAATGCTTGTTTATCGCTTCTTGTCATACTGGAAAGCCTTATTGGTATGTGATTTCCATCGGTGTATTCATTAGTAGCATGCTTTTTGTCCTCTCTTGAAAGTAGATGTTTTTGATATTCAGTGACCTTTTCGGAACATTGCAATGCATATATCTTTATCAACAACATTATACATATAGGGTCTTTTCACTTGGGTTTTGTAAAACTGTAATTTTTGTATTTTGTAGAATTATAATTTATTGTATTTTGTAATAGCTAGGGAAACTGGAATTTAAAACTAGAGGTCGCAATTAGAGGAGAGATCATCCGTATAAAGACAAATCCATGTATGCCGTTTAGAAGACATTTAGTGATAAATTCACATTACGACATTTATCAGAACAGTGACAACAAACATGTAAATCTTACCAAACGCAGGAAGCATTCATTATAATTGCTGGCATCATATTTTTGATATTGAATACCACACTGACCCTTCCTAATGATGCGGTCTATTGATTGAGCAAGTATGAACGATGCATACTCAATTTTAATAAATAAATAATGTTTTCTATGAAATTAAATTACCGACTGATTTCAGTTGGCATTCATATCCATTATGAATACTATGAAGAGGTGCTGAAATCATTTCATTTGCATTGTACCCAAACCCGTTGCCATTTTAAGGCAATAACATATGTTTAAATCAAAACGTATTTGATGGGGAGCTTTATAAATAAGACTTGATGCGGAATTCTCGTATATAAAGGAACCCTAACATGGTCGATACATCAGGAATACAAATTAAAGTATCGCTTTCTTTAGAATCCTCTCATAACGGTGAATTGGAGATGATATAATTTTGTAAATGTCTTGTCCCTTCCCATATTGATATCGATAATGTAATTGCTGTGAAGGGTGATCTAATATTAATTTTCCTTGCAATGGCCAACCATGAAGCATTTTACAGGGACGGTTGTTTTGATTTTGAAAACGTTTTTTTTTCTTCTTTTAGAATGCGGATCTTCAGTACGTGTACTTATGGTCCGTATTCTGATGCAGTAAGGGAGGTTCTAAAGATTTCTTTGGACATTTTATAATAATTTCTTTGAATTTCACCAAAGCATGTACCTTAGGTTACACGTATATACAACCGTACGGCTAATAATGTTTGCTACCGGGTATAAGAATAATGTTTCTTTTCATTGCAGATTGAAGTCACTTCCGTGATGGAGCATGCCGGGAAATTTTGGGAGCGCGTCATAGAGACGTCAGTGACGTTGCTATGGATCACATCACAAGGTAACTCAATCTAGACCTGTAGCTAGAAAAACAAACCTTTCTAAACTGAACGGATTTTGTTATCAACTCTCCCATTATGCAATCTCTCAGTCAATAAAATGTAACGATAGTCAAAACGATAAAGCCGTTTAGTTTGTTATTGGTAATTTTACATTTCTGAGGTGATAGTATTAATTCGAGGAACAACACTGTTATCGTGTAAAATACATTAAAACCGTGGTATACTGCCACATTTGTCAAAAGAAATGTTGGCGTTATTAAGAAGTATTGTGATAAATTGAGAGAAACCTGCACATTCCGAATAAGCGAATAATTTTGCTGTATAAGAAGGGAGACTTTCAAATGTTTAATAATCTTATCTTTAATAAAAAAATTAATTGGAACGAACTTTTCCTAAATTGTTACTCAGTTGATATTGCATGTGTACGTTTTACTACAATATTTTTTCTTAAATCTGCAAATTCATGTATTCCATCTAAATTGGTCACTATAATACCAAATGACAATTCTTGGAAGGCCCCTGAATTAAGAAAACATTTGAGAATTCGTTATAGATTGCTCAAATTGCGAGTTTAACAACGTTTCTTTCGGAGATTTATTTAGTTTACGACCTCGTGGGTTTTCTCCGGGAACTCCGGTTTCCTCCCATAGTAAGACCTCCCGCACGATAACATCCGGGCCCAACAGAAGTGATTACATTATGTAGTATAAGTTGTAAAAACAAGTTTCATTGTTGCAGAATAAATTAAGTTTATATAATAAATTTTAATCTCGTCATAATAAAGTTTGCAACGTGAAAAAGCATGCTCGTATGATATTTAATAAAAAAGTTCAAGGCATTATTGAAGAGTATCGTCCTATGATAACAAATCTTAATGGAAACATATTAAACGGTTAATGAAACCAACGGGTAATTCACATACCTACTCTTGTAGGTCCTGTTTCTACCAATGTTTTCACCAACGACGAAGATAAAGATAACATATTAAATGACTATTTTTTAATATACAAAGTGTAACACGAGTAGATGATAGTAACACTGTGTTGAACCAAAACTGACAAAACGTTTAGTTCTATTAGAGTAAATAGTAATTAAAATCCAAACGTTCTACATACAAATGTATATTGAAGCTCAGCAAGGCTTTGGGCGAGGATGAAATCAGCCATCACATGTTAAGAAATACACACAAACCGTTAGTATTCCTCTTTTCCAACAACTTGGAATATAGCCAAAATCATGCCACTGTTTAAAAAAGGCGACAGACATTCTCCTTCTAACTATAAGTCAATTTCATTTTTATCTACCTATAGGAACGTTTTTGAACGAGTGATCTTTATCATTATTTCATAGAAAAATCTTTGTTTTATAAACACCAGTCAGGCTGTATGCATGCTTATTCTGCTGTATATTAGCTCATTAGATTTTATCAAAACATTTGTATTGCTCCTAAAGAAAGCAATGTATGTATGGTGTGCTGGGATATTTCTACAGCCTTTAGTTGGTTTTGGAATAAAGGTTTTATTGTGAAGTTAAATATTACGGAATTTTTGGTGAATAATATATCTATGGTTACAAATATAATCTATTTCATAGGCAACAGACAGTTTTCTAAAATAGTTCTTTTTTCCAAATAGGTTGGAATGAATGAAGGGTTCCTCAAGGTTCCATTCTTCAGCTGCTTTGGTTTTCGCTACATTAATGATATTGCCGATGTCTTTGAATCAGCTGCTCGTCTATTTGCAGATGACATTTTAATAATTTTAAATGGGAATCTAGAATCTTTGAACTAATGGTCTATCGACATAGAGGAAGGTTTAGAGTAGGAATTGGATGGGAAACGATTTAAGTTTAACAGATCATCATAAGCATCTGGGAGTAGTTTTTAATTCAAGCAGAAAGTGGGGGAACCACTTTAATGCGATTATTGTTCTCTTATGAAGAAATTCAATGTCATACGGAGATTGAAATATTGGGATCCTATTAAATATAATATATATCTAATAAAAATGGCGGCGTTGAATTCTTGACGATGGTCAAAGGAAACATTGAGAGTTCCGAAAATTTGGATAATTCAAGACTTATAAAAGCATTCTTAATCTGTTTTCTTTAGCATGAATGGTCTCATTATGATAAAATCTAGATTTATATTGAATCTTATAAATGGAAACGCATTGTTTTAAAAATATATTGAAAACATAAAACCATAAATGGTCATATGGTTGTGTTAATCGTTTGCTTTGTTTGGCTTTCTTCATCGAGAAAACTTACTTTTTATAAATGTGCTTTTTACTGCTTATTTCTAGTAATTATTGTTATTAACTAAACCCAGTAAATATGTTATTTTTAGAATAGTTTACCTGTTTACTCGCAGATGTAAAAAACAAAAGCAGTTTTAACCATAAGTAAAAAAGGAACAAGCAATTTTGTATTGTTTAATTCTTTGGACAAATTCGATAAAGCTTCTTTGTCTTCTTTTGCTGCTATAAATGTTGGACGTCAGACTTCAACAATAAAACAACTAGGAATAAAAAAGAGGTCAAACAAATTTTGCTAAATTCCGACCTCTTTTGGTAAATATAGATATACTTATTGGCGTCCCCTTCGTTATAGGTTGGTGCACGACGACTCCGAGGATCCCCGACGAACAACGCCTGTACCAGTCCCTCATGGTGGGATACGAAAAATCCGTCCGACCGGTTATCAACGCATCTACCATACTAATGGTCAAGTTTGGCCTCAGGCTCAATCAGATCGTGGACCTTGTAAGTTATTAAAGTTGTCACTGCGCATGTATAGACATCACATTCGACAAAAAAAAAAACCCGATAAAACATTGGACGAAACTAAGGCTCCGATTCCACGAGCGTTTTTTTTAACTTGGGGATATTTTTTAACTTACCTTATTACATTGGAAAACATTGACGCAGTTAACGGAGAATCTCAAGTTCAGGCAATCTTCCTTAATTGTAGTATTGCTTTCGAATGAGAAAACACTCAAGGAATACCCTAAACTAAAGGAAGCGTTGTACAGGTAATTTTCTATAGCAAATCACAACGTTTTTTAATATTTCAATATTTTGAAGGATTTATGTCCTATGGTAACTCTAATAAACCGTAATAGGTTTATCTCGGCTGGTGTTAATGGGATGTATGATTGCTTGATGTTTAGTATATCATAACATAGCGTTATAATGGCTACGTGTGGTACAAAACATTGTTCCTTATTTCAGATGTTCTGTCAATCACGATGAGTTGGTCCTTTGTGCAACATTTATACATCTGTCCGAAATGTCTCAACCGTGATATCGTTAAAGTGTATTATCTAGTATAAATCGGTTTGTTGTATTATATTGGAAGTTATTCCTATACGAAAACTGCACTTCGCCCAACACATTAGCCTAAAACAGGCATACAATTATAATTACATTTTCTATTGATAGTAACAGTGACCTTGACGCAAACGCGTTGTCGGTATCATACATGTAGTACTGAACAATTGCGTGAAAGTCCGACTTAAAATGAGGACCAAAAGGTAACGACAGACTCTTTCTATTCATTGTACAGAAACAATGGCCTTGAGTCTAGAAGCAGGAAGTACAAATTCAATTAAAGTATTTAAATGCTAAATATTATTTGAGGTTTCATCGCAATCTGAGTGAAAAAGAGGACGGCAGAGCTATGAGAAAAACAATATATGTATAGTAACAATGACATAGACTCGATGCTTTCACGTCCATGTCATGGCGGACTACAACAATATCTTACGGAATTGGTTGAGACAAACCGGAAGTAGATTGTTATACAGCTGGCCTTTTTTAAAGACGACATATTGACATGAACATATGTTTGGAGCTGACACAGAGACGTTATACTATTTCTCTTCAAGGTTAATCAGTCACGGGAAACCTCTTTGTTAATGAAATGTCAAAAGAAGGGATATCTTGTGTCCTGCCTGTCTCCATGACAGGCTCCACGGGAACAGCTACTTTCCAATGATTTCGGATAGACGTTGCAATAACCACTAATGTGTATTTTTTCGTTTCTGCTGGCATTCCTTTTATGTTTTTTTTATACTTGTCTCGACCAATCAGCTGATTATTCCCCTTGACGTATGTGTCGGTTTCAACTTCCTGGTCAATATCATTATTTAGATTCGAATAAAAAGGATTAGACAGATTGGAAAGTCTTTCGATTATATATACGATAAAACAATATATATATATATGATTTAGAAGTTTTGTTTTTTAGTGATGGATTGTGTCTAAGTGATGAAGAATTGCTCTGCCTTAGTCAACTTACTGAAGAAAACTTGACTTTGTCATCAGGTTTAGAAATAGAGTAAACGTCTTTTCAAAATCTAAAAGACATTGCGTCATTTTGATTTGCTTTATTGAAAAAGAAACATCTTCTTTATATATTCTTGTTTACTTTGACGTTCATGCGTTAGCAGTGGGTCTTATTGGCATCGGGAGATGAAAACACTGCATATCTGCCTTTTAAACTTTTTTCGCTCTGAATGCACAGGTCATCGTGCTAGCCAGCCCAATGTGTAGCGTTACGCTCAAACATGATTTTTTACCAGTTAAGACATTTTCCTGTTACATTTGTAATGGGCCTTTCTAAAAGCATTCTGATCTTTATTATGAAAAGTAAGCATCTCACTGACGTTGATCAGGCAGACGACAGTAAACAACACCTACGAATTACTATCTGTAAATCTGTTGCAGAATATACACAAAACAGATTTAAGAGGAGGTTTGTTTGTCATTGTGGAGAGAAAAGAATTGATATGGTTGATGATAAATCTTTCAAAAATCTAGATTTATTTCTAACAGTTATTCCATGTCTTAGCAGAGCGATTCGCTGTACATGTATCTATATAACGCCTACATTGTGCGATATTGAAAAGCTTTTTTTGAGAAGAATTTCTTTGAGTACAATTAGTTGAATGCAGTTTTTGTTGTATATTTAATACTTGAAATATTTGTGAGATTGTATCAGCTTCGACAGCACTGCTCTTTATCGCACAATCTTGCTTAAACCTTTATCATTCTTCTTTAATTTGACCCTTCGGAATACCTCTTTAAGACCCCTTTATCACTTGACTAATACATTTATCGTATCCGTTTACTATACCCTTTCGGAATATTTTTATCAGAACCAATTTATTGCATAGACATGTTATCGTATCCTTTTATCATACCTCTTCGGAACACCTCTACAAATGTAACAGACCCCCATCTATCGCATGACTAATCCCCTAATCTTACCCCTTCAGTATACCACTTCGCCATACCTAACAAATAGATATATGATAAATATATGTGATAGTATGAATAATGAACGAAAAGTATTTTGAATTTTCTCCAAATTATAATTTCAAAATCTCGCCGCCAGATCTATTTCATGCATTTTACGTCTAATCACTGAAAATAAAACCTTCTTTTTTTCAAAGTATTATATATGTTTTCGTATATGTTATACTCACAAACGGATATGACGTCAACTAGATCATGATGTCATCAATGGACATTATCATCAGTGTGAAATAGAATGGAGGCCTTGGCCCACACATTCACCGATCTGACATGTAGCACGACTCCAGCTTATCATCACCGCCCATAGAAAATCCTAATTATATCCTTGACCCACGTATTTGTTATTGGTAAATCTCATCTGCCGGCTATGATTAACATTTGTGTAAACTAAGGGCTCGAGGACACGTTTGCTAAGTTGATTTGCAAGGCAGCATTCCTGTTCTACCAATTCAGACTTGCCACCTCTAGAAACTAGAAACGCAGATCGATTTGGCGTGTTAGACTTTGTTGGGACGAGTCGTATAAAGATAATGTATTGATATACAATTACAACCACAGCAGTCGAAGTCTTATTTGATTATTCATGAATGAATATTTTCTCTACGTCGTTAAACATTAACTAGTTGATGGGGTTAGCAACGGTTTTAGTTGCATAACAACTTAGTAATCAAATGCACAATGCAGTTGAACTTTAGTCCTAAAAAATCGAATTTGATATTCCATAGCTTAGGCTCGGAGATAGGTTCAGTATATGTTTTTGGCAGGATCGCCATCGATTTCTGGAGTCTGTCATATCTGAAAGAACAACGGCGTACTATCAGTCGGCACAGCAAAACTGCAGATACTAGAAATCGGTTTGAAGAATTAAAGATGTTGCAGTCCCGTTCCATATTTTCCGTGAAGCACCATAAATCACGACCTTGATTCCTCACCACTGAAAACCTTTCCCCTACTGCTTTCAAAATATCGTTTTCATTCAGTTTCCTCAATATAAATATTTTTTTTACATAACAAAACATCTAAAAATACAGCCAACCTGCTCATGCAAACACCTCTATTTAAAGACCTTTTGGGTTAATTGTTTTTTTATTTTCCCCGTTGTAGTAATTTCCTTGTGAACTGAACCTATATTTAGAGACAACTCTTTGGATTTCTGGAGGGCATTCTCGTAATACAGGTTTACATATTTTTGTATTTGATTTTGGGTAAAAGGAAATTTATTTTTTCTGCAGAAATATAAAAAAATATGTTTTAATACAATATCGGAATGTGTTTCATTATCCTTTTCGATCTACGTCTCATCCTGTATAAATTAAAAAAATGCGTCTTAACAAGAACCTGCCAATTGTTGCTAATTTATATAACATTGTATAACAGCACTATTGTATGCTTGTTGTTTTGTAGAATGTATTGTTTTTCATTTTGTAAAATTCGCTATTTTTTTTCTATATTTCGTTATTGAATGTCTGACATTCTTATCCCATGTTCTCTTATTTTCATGGTAAAATGTGTCATTCCTATTTTACATGTAGATCTTGCTATTCGGACTATATATCTTTCTACTGCTATTGTAAAATTAATATTCATATTCCTTGTTTCGTAATTCTCAATGTTAAACTTTCAATTTTACCTGAGGGCTTTTCGCGCTTTAATTATTGCGCTTAAATATAAATATGCGCTTATTGAAGCTGTTGGATATTGCTTTTTACTGCATAATTTTTGGGGTGCGCTGAACCATCTATGCGCTAATCTATTAAAATTCAATATTACACTAACATAAGGTCGTTTACAGTATATTATTTCCCATTAAACAAGGCCCGAACGATCAATAACAGTGGTACAGTAAACAATAGGAATGACATTTTACAACAACAACAATATAGAATCATTGGATAAGATTATAAGGACAAACAGCAACCAGTACACAATATACAATGGGTATATGACTGTTTGACGTGCCTTTTCTATCTCTACGAAATCTTTACCTGTTTACTTTACAGACTGTTTCTTCGGTAAAACTTTGTCCATTGTTTAACGTCAATAAAAAACAAAGCCCGATATCGACCTATGTGACAATGCACGACATCATATTGCAGCCAAAATAAAGACGACACCGATTTTTGAAAATTGTTTACCGTGTAAAAGATTTGACAGACGCCATATTGACGGGTTCCACAATTGGCGTAGGAAGTTTCGTCTAAGATCTGTTTTGAGGAATCATGCCGTATGTTCCTGTGTTTTCGTGCCTCCTTGGTTTCTGTTATTGTTGTTTCACATGGCATTTGAAATTACTATTTAACTGTTGATGCTGTTGCTAATATTTGTTCTACACCACTTACTATACATGTTTATAATAGTTACATGACGATGCCGCGTATCGATCTTTCCTCATGTCTCCGGGCTGAATATCTAAATAACAATGTTTTTCTAGTATGCACGACTACTTCAATATTATGTTTCTAAAGAAAAAGACGTTTCTGTTTGAATTACAACACCAATGAATGGTATTGAGTATAGGAGATCCGAGATTGCAGCCGAAGGCCAAAGCAAGGTCGTGAACCGAGCTTTGATATATGACTGTATCGATTAGGAAAATTGTGCTCTCTTTGTCAGATGCGTAAAATAGACGCGGGATCACTTTCATATATCACTTTTGTTTATAGACAAGTACAACTGCTTATTTGATTGGAGGAAAACATATTTACAGTGAAAAGACGTATATATAAATACAAACATCTAAATACAGAAAGTACACTTGGTCTTATGTGTACTGTAGCGTGTCGAGAATTCGGAAGCCTCCGTTACCAATACAACTTGTTACATAATGTAGTTAGTGTGACTGACGGATCATTGGGATCATTGATGTAGAAATGGTCAGTCTGTCCAATGAACCAACAAATGGTCTGTTAGCAACTCGGAATCACTCTACATCCATACGCATATATGAAAAACAAGCTTATATCATTGTACAGCAGAGAACGTTACGTATGTTTGAAACAAATTACACTGTTAACATTTTAATGACATTGTCACTGTATAACGCTTCTAATCTATTTTGCATTCATAAAGGGTAATGTACGTCAAAGCCTATAGGTAGTAATACAAGAACCGGACTAGATCACGTTCATTTCCTTAACGGTCGATCAAAACGTATCTATTGGCTACGAATATGTCTTATACCTTTTTCGATAGTGTTTTTTTCCCTCGGTTTTAATCATAGAACAATTTCCTACATTTATATGCATGTAGTATGCGCTGTTCAAACAGTTGAACACTTCAAACGTATGGCAAAAGAACATTTTAATTAATTGAAAAATATATGTTTCATTTCTACATCCTTTCAAAAACATCTGAAAGTGGTTTATGCTGTATATTTCATATATTTTTCTTGCTATTAACAGGATGAGCGACACCAGGTGCTTACTACGAATGTTTTTATAGACCAGGTAAGTGTACGTCTCACAAAACGCTTATACCTTCATTAACTTGGTGAGTACACGTCTCTCGAGAGATTTATATCCTCTAAGACAAAGTGACTATGTATCTCACAAGGCACAAATATCTTCTTACATCAAGTAATTGTGCATCTCACAATTACAAATATCTTTTTACACCAGAGCTTGTGTATCTCACAGAGCACAAATATCTTCTTAGACCAGTTAACTGTGTATCTCACAAAGCACAACTATATTATTAGGCCAGTTAACTGTGTATCTCACAAAGCACAAATATCTTCTTAGACCAGTTAACTGTGTATCTCAGAAAGCAGAAATATATTCTTAGACCAGTTAACTGTGTATCTCACAAAGTACAAATCTCACAAAGCACAAA
>JAUMHH010105533.1:15739-40916 GCA_032359455.1 Chlamys rubida
TATCTTCTTAGACCAGTTAACTGTGTATCTCACAAAGCACAAATATCTTCTTAGACCAGTTAACTGTGTATCTCACAAAGCACAAATATCTTCTTAGACCAGTTAACTGTGTATCTCACATCGCACAAATATTTTTTAAACCAGTTGACTGTACATCTCATATAACACAAATGTCTTATTCGACAAAGTTAGCTTACATCTTACATACTATTTATATCTTCATTTACACGGTTAATATACCTTTCGTGTAATGGTTAAAATGTTTCATTAGACCAGGTAAATATTTGTTGTTTTTGCAAAACACCTATGTCTCTTTTAGACCAGTTAAGCATGCATATTACTTAATACTTATATGTCTTGGCCCATATACATTAAACCATTCAAATGCTCAATCATACATCAATTAAACTATCTTGTAATTCTCTTAAACCATGTTTCACGATCAAAGCGTTAAATGTAAACACGGAAAATTTTAGTCGGCTAATTTAATGTTTATCCTAATTTCTTCCAAATCATTGACAAGAAATAGGATTTTGTTTTTATTAATTTCTCACCGGAATAAATAAAGAGGGTTTGAGCATGAGAAGATTTTCATGAAAACGATCACAAGAGAGTGTATATATCACATATATTTGAAATGTCTTCAAAAAACTCAAAGGTTTCAAGAAACAATGCAATCATGAAAGATCGTCTCCATGGCTTACATGTATACATGTATTTGCTGTTAATTTGAGTTATTTGTGACGTCTTTCGATGACATTCTTTAGAATTCAAAACGGAAATGTATCCCTCTTATAATCTGCTTTTCATTATAATTATAATGTTTCCACGTTTTCAAAATAATACAAAACTGTACATGTGTATGCTAAGTAAAGTTGCTTAAATCATGATATAGGTTGAATTAGGTAAATGAAAAAACTTAGTGAGTAGATGCTGCCTGAGAGTGTAGAGCGTTCTTCATCACCTGCACCAGTAAACAGAACGCTGACGTCCAAACTAAAACCAGAATAAAAAACACCTACGACGTACATGAATGTTTTATCTGAAATGTTTTGATACTTAACCATGTCATCCCGTATAGTTTCCGGTCCCTAACCAGAATGGGTTAGCCACATTTTCGTACTAAATGGCATTGGGAAATATGTCTAAACATTTATGATGGATAGGAAGTTGTTTTGTAATTATAGTAGTAGGTGTTTACCTTGTGATGTCGCCTCTGTAGAAGAAGAAGAAAAAACCCGTATGCCAAGTTCTTATTAGCCTCTACTCTCAGTTTATTTGGCGAGTTCATGGGGTTTTGAAAGTTTTACCTTGAACAATATTATTTCACAACTGACACAAGGTGTCTTGAAAGGTAAATGGTACCACTGAATCAGTTGTATTCACGAAAAGGAGTTCCCCTCATAGGTCTGGGTTTTTTTATTTTAAGTAGCCGTCCGTCTTTATATAAGACAAACAACCAAACGTAGTTTTTGTTCTGCCTTAGAGTAAGTTACCCTAGGTTCAAGCTTTTAATATGCTTTTCGGCTCATGAAAAATTCAGATATGGCAAAATTGATCAGGTGTTGGCTTAAAAATGTGAAGGTCATGGGTTTGACTCATACAGGTTATTTTCTTTTTATTTCATTTTCAAACATTAAAATCTCGAACAACTACATGTACCTACCCTGCAGGTTCGGGGAAAGAAAAGGCCTGATATATCCCACTACATCTCGACAAAGGCGACTAATACGGGGCCCTCTGCAGAATTAGGGGTTTTATTCTGTCTTCTGCGAAGGGGACATGAAAGAAACCACAATTGATCTGCTGCCCGAATTGCGACATTTGGGATCTTTTTTTTCTCTGCTTCCTACAAAACCTTTTTGTTTCCTAGTGCCTTGCTTGGCAATACCTCACTTTTAATCTTAGTGTTGAGCGTTTGCAAGTGGGATAGGCAATGGGTTTTGTCCCAAAGCCGGGACAAGTCCTTAAAATGGTTGTTGTTATTCCCCTGCTTAATGTTCAGCATTTAGGGAAATCGCAGCTACTAGTTTACCTGTTGCCAGTATAATGTGACCGGGCGGAATGCTGTGCTGGGTGCTTTTGGCATGGTATTTCAGTGAGGTAGCACTCTAAAGTCGTCATCAGATCTAGATCTGCTCTATTTTAAGGAAGAAAAAACACGCGTCCTAAATTGACGTTCGCTGTTAATAGGACGTTAAATCAAATGAAAATAAACCAAATCGAGCAATTATTATTCCATTAAATGCATGCATGATAATGCGATTTTTATGGGATATTTCTTTTGAAAGGGATTTATACCATTATTTCACAATGGTGACAATGACAATAACACAGTTTAAGTTGTTGATTTACTTTACCTTAAACATCTAAAGGCGATTTGGGAGTGCTATGTATCGTCCTATAGTTGTACTATGAAAGAAATGTTATCCTGCATGGTTAGAAAGACGCTTGTAATGGCAATGCACAACAAACATCGAGATGACTAAGGAAACCTCTTCCTCGATTCTAGTTGTAAACATCGTGAAGGTCAAGGTCACTGCAATGATGTACAGATCATGGGAACGTTTATTACCGTTAGTATAATTGTGTTACCATTAAAGTGTCCGGTAAGACGATTTATGCTGCATTCAAAATTAAACTGTCTGTAAAATGTCACCCGACTCCATCAAACCAATCCCTTTTCGCATTTGCATCGATCACAATGAACGAGGTACACAATTTAATTCGACAAGGTTGATTCATGAAACGATGTCTTCTTCTGGGAAAATGTGTTTTCCTAAGCGAGGTTTCTGTCTGTCAAAGATTTGTGTGAGTAAAAGTTAAGTATCTTATTTTGCGCATGTTCTAATTGCCCCTGATTATTTTGCCCGAGTCGCGTAGCATTCTAAAGTTCAAAATCGTATGTCAAAGGTCAGGTGAGGTGTCAAGAATGTTGCATTACTACTACTACTACTAATAATAATACTTATATACCGCTTTATCACAACCTAGTTCGTAGGTCGTCTCAAAACGGTTCACAAGGTATTATCCGTGGTTATAGGGCCTTTGCAACCAACCAGCCAGCCGGTGCTGCCATTTCGGCGCTCACAGTTAGCATTCAACAATTCTAGTTCTGCCGAACCACTTACTAATTTACAGCTGAGTAGACTGGAACAAGCGGAGTAAAGTATCTTGCTCAACGATACAACACAATGCCGCGCCGTGAGTCGAACCCGAAACCCTTCGGTCACGAGCCCGGCGTCCTACCACTAGACTACCGTGCCTCCTACTCATTCAGTCTAAAACTAATGAGGTCGAGGTCAAAACATGTGTTCAAAGGTTAAATTATTGTAAAGTTTGTCCTAACCTTAATTTAGAACCGGTCGCATATTTTCTTACCAGATGTCATAGATGGATTTAACAAAGTGAATATAGTTGTGGAATTTTCTAATGACCGTATACTAATATTCAAAGCCATGACAAGGGACAAGAATTGAGTACCATAGTGAGCATAGGCATACCTTTTTGATTGATTTACTACTGAATACCTCTCTGATTTCGCGCAGTGTTATTCTCGCGATTACGTGAAAAGCATTAATCGTGCAGTATTCAATTGGAGGTCATAAAAATGTAGGCTATAGCATAATGTAACTTTAACAGCAATATGAGCAGTTGCGTTGATTTCTTAGAACCTTGCTTCCTTAAAACCGCAAAAAATAATGATGTTGCGAACGTTGGTCTTTTCTAAAAGGACACATATGCACTATAAAGCAATAAAGCGACCATGTTTACCGTCTGCGTTCGGATACTCTGCGAGACTCGGCAGGCGCACAGTCAGCGTCAATGATTTCTTAGTCATGTTCCCAATTCCTCAAGCACACGGGATATCGATATTTTCAAATTTCATTTTCAAATTACCGACACGGAAACATAATTGTGAAGATCTGAAATTTTAAATTAAATTTAAAAGCATCAATTTCGCAAGCAACGCGTGAAATGATTACTTTTAAACTACCAAGAAATGATTTCCTGAAAAGAATAGAGTTGAATTGAACGGTACTGCATGTCTATGGGGAATTAATGATTATGATTATCTGTCTTGCTGGAGAGGCTGTGTGATTTGAAAGGAGTCTCTCGTGTGTAGTTATTTTGTACTTTGTTAGAGCGTCCAACAGGACCTGCCATACCATGTGGATGTTTTAAAACCAAGAGACATGGCGATTTATTACTGGGTTAATTAGTTTCAAATCGTGTTGGTGGGGGCAAAGGATGTACGAGTGAAAGGTTAGGAACAAAAGTGGAAACATGTGGCAAGGGTCATGTTGAAAGGTCAGGGGTGAGAACTGTTAGTGTTATAGAGCCGAAAGTCGTAATTAAAAGTTGAAACAGGATGTACAGAAGAAGTCAGGGGTGAGGATAAAATATTACGATCAAGAGTAGTTCTGAAACAGGAATTATGATTAACCCTGTGCAGGCAGTTTCTGATATAAGCTAAGAGATTAATATTCGGGCAATGGACAGGGTTTGCCTATTTTTAATGTCCGATAAAACTGCACGAATTTTGAAACAATGAAACATTCTTCAAACAAGGTTCAGAGCTATGATTAAAAAGAGATAAGACTAAGTATGCAAATATAAAGCTTTTGCCAGTATCTCGAATACACTTCCGTTCGGCAATTAACATCAAAGGATCAATGATCTGAGACATACCACAACATCTTGAACATTCCGCTGTCCGTCTGAAAAACCAAAGATTTCGTCGATTACTTAATATAGATCTTTTCTTTAATTAAAAAATGGAGTGGAATTTATATAGAAAATAAAATACCAGAGGATTATTTTGAACCTATTTTGGAAAATGGAAAAAACCATTCTCGGAAAGCGTCTGTTGAAATTAATGCTACACTAATACACCGGAACTTTGAACAAAGCAGCTGTTATCTTTCCTATAATATGACAAAAACGGATAACAGAAAATGCCCATACATTGACTTGCACCTAAATACACATGTAAAGGTATCCAAGGCGTTGCTAAGGACTAATAAACAGGTAAGCTCCGAGTGTGAGACAATTCTGAGGAATCGACGGTTTTAGGCTACCGTAAGGCACCACCTGCATTATCTTTGATATCGCAGCAGGTTGCCAGCTCTCTGGATTTGCACAAAATACCGCAACTCATATCTGATTCCATTAAATCTCATATACTTGCAGGCTCTACTGGTTTTACACGCGTATCATCAAATGTACTTTATGTAATTAAAATATGTATACACCTTTACACAAGGACATGGTATAGTTATTAAATATACTGAACACGATAAAAAACGTGAGCGATTTCGTCTCAAGTTTCTTAAAATAAATCTGTTTTCAAAATGATGTAGTTTATCTTCCAATCTTAGACAAATACAGATATGGCTGAAAGTGATCCCTTTGAACTCAAGTAGATGCATTTTAAGCGATAAGTTCAACTTGTTAGAAATACCCTCTGTGTGGTTGTAATGTTGTGTGTGCGCTGTATATGTGTATATATAGATGTGTGCGAGTGTAACCGTAAGTTTTTGTTACTGCATGTGGGTGTAGCTGTAAGTGTGTTTGCGTGTGTGAGTACGTGACTGAGTTTAATAACTCACTTCGTAATTAGGATATTTATAAAGAGAAGACATAGTTAGATAAAGAAAACAAACGCATTAATGCATGTTCGTGCGTAAGTGTGTATGTGTGTTACGTTCATCATTCAAGATGCAAATCTCTCTTGTTACAAGTGGCATGGTTCTTGATATACAAACTTAACTGATCAATTTAATATTTCATTTTAATTAATTTTAATTCGTTTTCGTGTCAAGTTAAGAATTTAATGATATTCATAGAAATATAAATTCACTCCATCATGTGTGACCCAACAATATTTCTGTTCATATTTAGTTTCGACAAATTTCAAATGTGTTTTTTTTTAAATCATGATATATTGTATGTACCGTATTTATACGTTAATTTTGTGCACAATTTTAAGTTATTAATTAGCAATGAAAAAGTTATTGTGAGGTTAACTGTTAATACTACTTTTGTTTGTTTTAAACACAGCTCTTTTACAATACCATATACATATATACATGTATTGTGCAAGTACGTGTATGCTATCGCAATGTGGTAATGTTACTTGCATTTTGTTCAAAATCTATTTTCATCATTCATTGAATGAAAGACGGGTCAGCTTTGTTCCTGTATGCAGGTCTTGTAAAATAATTGTGTTACTATAATTTAGGTTATTTGCTCTTCATTATTCATGAAAATATAATAAATCTTTTCGGGGCATTTTGTTTCTTTAAATGTTGCAGTGAATGTACTACGGTACCGTAACATATAGTATGACCGGATGCGCAGTAGATAAACTCCCTTCTCTATAATCAATGTCAGTGACACAGATGCTAGTTTTTGCGCAAAAACATGATTTCGCTTTAGGTTTTAACTTCTATTTTTAGGTATTCCATTGATACATTGTTTGTGCTTGGAAGATGAGGTCAGCAAACATATTCAACAAAATAAATCTCTTTCGCGTTCAAGATATAACACATGAGACTCTGAATAATTGATATTTGTTTAAATATTGCGTCCTTTCGTAGATGGTTCCAAAACGACCGTACAACTCGAAGCGAACAGTTATATTCTACCACAAATAACCTAGCAGACAATGCAGAAGATGCGATGTCAGGAGAGTTATTTATGGGAACTTTGTTCAAGTGACAACCCGGACAGGCCTGGAAAATAACGGTTAGCTTCTTTTTGAAGACGTACCTTTACCGCCGTCTAGCAGTGTTTTGAACTTGGGAAAAACCGCATCGACACGGTGTTACGAATCTATTTCAATACATTTTTTTTTGAATCTACAGAAAGTCCGACTGTGCGATAAAATAACGAAGCGTAGATTACAAATTGTTAAAAAATTTAAATCTGTGATTCGGTGCGTTTTGTTAGTTGTCATTAATTTAATAAATACCATTACGTAGCATACTTATAGTACATTGTAACGTATACCGTACGTACGCAACCAATATTAATGTGTTTTATGAAAACGTAATTGTTCTGAAACTTTAACAAAATGTCAGGTTATGCACTAAAATAGACCAGTGACGTTTTGATTTCTAATTACTTCATATATGTGGATCCTTTCCATTGGTGGATAATACAGAAATGTATTGGATGCAAAGCAACAAATATTCAAATGAGTCTAAACCAAGGTTTTTCGATTTTCAGAACTTCCTTATAAGGCAGTGTCTCATAGGTTGGATGGTGGTTAGAAGGCGTGACAGAACGAATCTTTTTAAACCCCAGTATGTCCTTATTTTACGTCTTTAAATGAGTTACTTAAATATTTAAATTAGATTTTGCCTATTTTTTTTCAACAACGGCAGGAGTAAATAACAATAACGTTTAATTAGCGACACTGATTCCGAGTAAACAATTCATGGTTTCAAGGTTTCATATACCTCCCCTTCTATTTCAACAGTGATTTATAGCAATTTGGATTTCCAACTTTTTTACATTGTAACATCACCGATGAATCCTAGAAGGACGAAACAGCTGTTTAATGTAGCGTAATTCATTTTTGGTATAATGTATCTCATACTTAATTTTAAAGGTGCAATGACCGGTCTGTATGTGTTTCGGTGTAAGTTGGCATCGACATTTGCTTGTGACGCTGTCTATCTTTCCTGTGTCTTTGTTATGGTGCGTTGGTTAGTACAATTGCACGAACATATATATAGGTACCCCCAATACAACTAAACCAACATTTGGGTTCAAATTTACACCGACAGTTGCATTGATCCCTAATTACACCTATAGTACAGACCGGTGTAACTCTGACTTTATGTATAGTCGTAGCTATTTGTGCCCTTACTGTACTTCAGTGTAAGTAGAAATCAGCTGTTTCGGTTGCCATGGTCCGTGGGATGGTGTAATTGGAGTTGATTCACTGTAGAATATGAATGTGTAATATGGCATTAGTGTAACTATATATCGGTGTACAGCAGAATGAGAGTGCAATACAATTCGGTGACACTGTTTGCTGGTGTAAGTATTAGAGGTTTCCAATATATATAAATATCGCTGAAAACCTATGTCGGTGTTACAGGAATGGGCTGATGAGAATCTCTATTGGGACCCTGTCGTCTTCAACAGTATCCGTTCCCTTCGGATTCCCGCCAGAAATGTGTGGCTCCCAGACACCTTCATCTATAACAAGTAAGTCCCTCCCAATGCTGTTTCACATGTATGTAGGAAATCACTACGCACGCAATCACAGGACGCATTGTCAAGATAAGAGTTATTTATATGTGCATTAGAAAACGGCATATGCAGGTACACACAACTCAACGACGGAAGACGGTCAATATAAAAGACATATGTATATTATATTTCATTTGAGACACCCTTTCTACCAATCTTGTGACGCATGTTAATGTTGACGAGTAGATATTATTTTTTTATAAAAACGTTAGATTGTAATTGAAATTGCTTACAATTTGAGTTTCAAAAATCATGATTATTTATCCCAAACTAATCCCTACTGGATAAGCTGTATTAAGAAGTTAATCGTTCAGAATCTTTTCCTTTATAATCGATAATGAAACAGGCTTTACCAAACATGCGGTATTAAATTGAGGGCACATGGCCTCATGGCTTTTATGATGATTTTCTTTCATAGAAAATTACCAAGTCGACTTCAACCTCTCATTTCCAAACGGCATTATTTGTTCTTTGTGTGTGTATTTCGCCCGACACAAAAGCAAAATAATAGAGGTATGGATGATTCACTTAAAGGGCTAGAAACCTAATGACAACGACGTGTTGCCACTTTTGTTTTATATATCAACCTTAAAAGTGTAGAATAACACTACGCTTGTGTTTTTGTGTTTTTTTATCTTTTTTTTTCTTTTTTTCTTCTGCTTTTGTGTTTTCCCCCTAGAGCCATACAATTGGTGAATAACGCAATACATTTGCCTGTAGTGTACATTACCTAATCAACTATGCGTGGTCGTCATTCTTGAGACAATAATTAATAGTTCCAGCATACAGTATACAAAATATTCCGCTTTTTGCAGCATGCAAATGCATTCCAATTTTGTACATGCATTTAACGGGCAATTCTGTCATGTTGTCTGTTCTACATCGAGAGTGCTAACGCAATTCAAAATGTCTTTGACCATAAAACTGTTGAGATTCAAGAATAGATCTTTGGAAAGGGATATAAAATCAATCCTGTCGAACATTTAAATAAAACAATACAATATTTTACCAAAAGGCAAGCATTAGCGTCAGGAGATCGCCAATGGGAAGTTGAAGTACACATGGTGCCTGACGGATGACTTTTGCCATGTTGAACTTCTATTTAACATTGCGAGTGTACCCGAGACTCCAATGAACACAGGTAATCTTGGTTAGTCTAATGGGTGGAATCTGTTCGGGTGTTGACCTCTTTCGTTCTGGGTACGTCATAGGCTCCGACCATATCGACATTGAGCTGTTTTAACAAATCAAATTTAGTAAATTCAAACCTCCTCGAGTGACTCCTTCTATTAAGAGACTACCTGTGTTAAGGTTCCGCCTTTAAAAATAGCTTTTGCTGTTATTTTCATTTCAGTTTAAACTTTATTAAAAGATCACCTTTAATATGTGACCATTTTATTGACATCCCAAATGGGATCTCTGAATAGAGGTTTTTATCTTGAATACCAAAATTGTCCACTGAACAAAAAACTATTACTTGGAACAAAATAGCGTGCAGTGTTGAAACCATGTGCTTGCAACAATCCTTTCTTTGCAGATCGACATGCGGCCTACAGGTTTTGCCAATAAAAGCAGGCAACTTATCGTCATCAATGTCATTCTCTTCAGCACTAAACTACCACGTGGAGATATAAAATGTGGCTATCGTTATATAAAATTTCGCTGAACTCAAACAGATAGAGCCTGCGGATTTTGCTTGCATGCCAAATACTGCATACCGTACACTAACAGCGCAGTGATAGTTTCGAAAGTATACCATCCCACAAGTCTGCACATTGCATTCTTTATAGTATGCATAGTCGTTCTCTGGTTAAATTAATAAAACCATTTCCAATGTTTGACCAACGTTTTGTCTGCTTTATTGAAGATACTAACCACTAACCCTCCCGAGTGTCCGATCTATGTGCAGGTGGCCAATTTCTACAATATCCAAGATGTTGTCCAAAAGAGGCAAGGATACTAAGTATTGATCCATATATAGTTTGATGACAAGAAACCCATACAAAATAAGTATGGTACGTTAGATTGGCCACGCTATTTCCTGTTCACCTTTAGATACATTGTAAGTTATCCCGTAGATTTCTTGTGTCGGTTGCCTAGAGAGTAAATCAACCGTGAGAGACCCTTGTTTACAATTAATAATTTAGTATAATATTATTTCCTCTTTTTATCAATAAAAACAAAAACAAAAAACAAACAGAAACAAAAAAACAAGCAAATCAAGTTATTCTAAAGTTATTTGCCATTGAAATGATTTTGAATCGATTGTACATCAACTCTGAGTGCAAACAGGTCGAGTTTGAGCCAATGCAGGTGTCGTCAATATTTTATTCCTTAGACTGCGAAACATTTAATTGCAGAATTCAATTACTTACAAGTTTAGAAAAATAAAAATATTAACAGTCCATGTTTATGACCCGTTTTAAAGATACAACACGTTGCGAATGTAAAGTTGGCACTTGAAACACAGAACATGGTGGCTTGTCTACTAGGCATGTTTCTCTGACAATGCAACGCTTTGCGGGGGCTAGATCAATACACTATGTACATTCGTGTACGACTAGTTCAGATGGATCAACCTACGTCATTAGAAAAGTGCACAGTTGCACGCAAGAACCTGCTATGTATTAGTAGTCAACGTTTATCGTCCGGCGCTTCCGATAAAGGAGCTCACAAACAGTGTAAAGACTGGTCGATTTAATATCAGATAAAGCGGTTCTCTGCAATAACGTTTAGTTGCGGTAAGTATGTAGAATACGATTTCAACGTTTACGGAGCCGTAATACTGCGAAATACTGCTGAGTTCTAACAGATTTGTATCTGCTATTTTCAATCTATTTTAAGGCATTTATTATAATGTTGTATTCTTCTATGAAAATTAAAATGAAATGAATTAGTAACGCTAGGCCTATTTAAATTTGATAAGATTACAAGACGTTGGTTAATTTGTGATTATATCGATATTACACTTAGTCAAAATTATGAATCATTATTGTGATAAACAGAACCATGTAGTGATAAAAAACGGTCTATATATAGTGCTAATAATCAGTAAAGTTACACTACACACCGCGTGGAGGCATACGATCCCCACGTTTCGCGGTGGCGTTCTATAGCGTTAAGGGGAGGTATACAAAATGTCAACTCCACTCTCCACCGTGGAGAATATCCCATCCACTCTCCACTGGCTATACACGTTTGCTGCGAACGTGGAGTGAGCGTGGAGCGGTAGGCGAGCGTAATACACTATGTGATCTCCACGTATAACAATGATCAAAATAGACACAGCAACAATCAGAATGGTGATCACAACACTCAATGTAGACATAAGAACAGTCTGAATATTGATAATAATAATAACCAGAATAGTGATTAAAAATAGCACGGAGAAAAATTTCATCATTATAATGAAAAATACCATCATTATAATGAAAACTATCACCTTTATAATGAAATATACCACCATTAAATGTATCCGTTTTCAAGTTCTTCTCAAATCGTTCTCAACTTCTTCTGGGGTATTCTCATACTGACAACCCATGATAATGAATTAAGTAGTATATAGATGGTGATGAAAGATACCACCTTTATAATGAGAAAAATACAAACAATTAGAATGAAAAATACCACCATTATAATGAAAAATACCACCATTATAATAACAAATACCATCATTGTAATGAAAAATATCACCATTATAATAGCAAATACCATCATCATAATGAAAAACACAACCAGTATAATGCAAACAATAAGCCGTATAGTGATAACCACCAGATGTATAGTGATGACAACAAGCTGTATAGTGATGACAACAAGCTGTATAGTGATGACAACAAGCTGTATAGTGATGACAACAAACAATTTATGCCTACCTCCTATTGTTTGATCTAAGAATAACGATCTTTTCAAGGGGAGTGTGTGTGCTAAGAATACAAATGTATTTCGTTCCTGACTAGTCTTACACACGTAATTGTTAAGGCGCTGGCTGACGTCTTGAATCGCTAAACTCAAGCTGAATTGATTGCAGATGTCTTTAAAACATGACTGGAATAGAGAACTGTTCATTAAGGAAACGCAACCAAAACGAATGTATGAACATGATCACCAGGAAACAAGATTCAGTTCCGGGATGAAAATGGATCAATATTATTTAATATCACTTCCTCTTGTTTATTGAAATATTAGATGGGTAGACATTTTAATTCAGTTTTGTCCATTATTAAAAAGAAAATATGTGACTTTATCATAAAAATCCATAAAAGTGACATTTAATTGAAATGATAAGTGCCACAAAGAAACAGAATCAGTTCTGCAATTCGCGTGAGCTCGCGGCTTTGTAACATTTTCGTCGCAAAACTGTCTTTCGTGCCATTAAAACGGTCATTTTGATACGCTAAACATAACGTACACCTGGTAGCTCGTATGTACTGTAATGTACAGAAATTACAGTTAAAGCCTATTTAATCTGATTTGAATCAGCCTCACGTTGTATCCACGTATGACGCTAGTGGCTCTGGTACAACTTACGACGTATCAAGATGAAATTATATTTTGAAGGTATCGAAACGCAATTTGTCGCACTTTTCTTGTTATGTTTAGCCACTTTCATTTCAAGAGATTGCAGACAGATGAAAACATGTCGACAAATAGTGGATATTACCAATTAAAATGTTAATACCATGATACGTTTATCTTTAATTTGTGAACCGTTTTGAGACGACCTACGAACTAGGTTGTGATAAAGCGGTATATAAGAACCTCGAATTATTAATATTTTTCTTATTATTATTATAATTAACTTAATAGGTATCTCAGATGTTGATCATAAAAGCATAAAAAACTGCTGTGGCATTGATAGAGGTAATGATAGTGTAACAAGGTAATGAAACTGTAATGGGATAATGGCAGTTTTCGTAGTAAAGGCATGAACGTTTGACGTTTCCTATCTTAGTGATGTGGCTAAGTTGACAATCCGTACTATATGATATTTAACATTGAAAGATATTTTTATATTATTTCAGTGCGGACGACGGATCGACCGGATTCATGCAGGGAACGTATATACTGGTCAACTACAACGGAACAGTCAAATGGCCGGTACCGGTCAAGTTAAAGAGCTCGTGCAAGGTGGACATCACATATTTCCCGTTTGACGACCAGGAGTGTATTCTGAGGTTTGGATCATGGATCTACAGCGGTTTATGGATGGATTATTTCTCGGAGCACAATGAGACGCCCATTGACCTTGGTTCCTATGTTGATAACAGTGAATGGGACCTTCTCTCAGTTAAGCTCAAGAAAAATATTCGTACCCATTCTTGTTGTCCGGATCCACACCCGGATATGACGTATGTTCTTCACATCCGACGGAAAACATTCTACTACATCTTTAATATTATTGTTCCATGTGTAATGCTATCAACATTGACTCTGCTGACGTTCTGGCTGCCACCCACTTCCGGTGAAAAGATAACTCTAGGACTGTCGGTGTTCTTAGCGTTCTCCATGTTCATGCTCCTGATTGCTGAGGAAGTGCCCGCCACATCAGAGGCTGTACCTCTAATAGGTTTGTAAATTAAGTGAAGAAAATATAAATATAACCTATGTGATCGCCGTAAATCATTTTCAATAGTCCCTAGATGTTGTATTATATTCTTAATAGAGTCGAACTTTGATTTTTTACAAAGGTTCAACACATTTTACGCTAGCTTATCCGACTTTGTTTTCCATTCAAATTGTTCTGCTTTGCTGATATTTGACGATGCGACTTGATAACGTATTGCTAACGGGCCCTTTTCATTTGGAAGTAAAATGTTAAATCATACTTCTTTCAATCCTTAATTTAAATAATGTCGGTTGTATACATTTTTTCGGTGATGGATTATCCGAAAGCTATTATATATATTGGCTGGTACATAATTGAAATAGTTTCAATAAAAATATTAATAATAAGACTTTCAGTAAAAAAAATAGTAGTCATACTTCCGGTACAAATTTTGATAATCTTGTTCTATTTTCGTGTCACACACCTTTTTACACTTATAAAATTTGAGGATCGAATTTATTCATAGCTTTAAATTTATGATTATCTTTTGGAGGATTCTTTTTAGAGTTTCTAGATCACCACCTTTTCACAAAATATTGATGCTTTAACACAATATCCGTCTTTCTTACGAAATACTTCAAAGGATCATCATATTATTTTTATATTTTTATAACTGAAAATGTTATGATTATCTGATTACCAAGCAATGGATTGCCGTGAACAAAAATAATACATGCTTTGGTGCTATTCATCTTTGGTAGAACCGGGACTATCTCAAAATTTATGGCGGTTCACATAAATGTATCTCTACTTAATGATGTTGAACACTCGTTTGCCGATAGTAACTCTATGCTTCCATTTGACGCAAATGTTGGAATGATAAGTGTCGGCACCATTACTCGGGCTACTCCAGCCGCGATCTCTCCTTCATAGCCTTTGTGATTTGTTCACTCTTGCTGGTAGTTTGCTCCATCTGTATGATACTCAAGTGGTTCTCTGCATCCTACAGTCGTCTATCAGAGGATAATTTCACGATACTTTCACTGATACATTGTGCGTACGGTACCACTAGCTACAGACTGATCCACATCGAATGCTTGTTGATTAACTATCGTTGATATCTTTATCACACGTGTCAAATTCCTTATTATTGCCATGCCTTTATCTATGGTGTATTTCCTAACCAAACGCTCCGTTGATGTAATACATTTAGATCGTATCCTTGCCTTTCTGTGCTTCTTTTTATTAGTATATCAAAAATACAATCAAATAGCTTCGCATGGCAAATGGAAATGTTTAAGATTGGACAGCACACATATAATTGGAAAGTCGAGGGACACTGCGTGCAAGAAAAAGTTTGGATGTTTAAACTGACAAGCTGGGGGCTAGGTCACATATGTTTAGAAGTTATTGTTAAATACGATATCCAGAAATCCTACTGATCGGCTTAAAGTATGTCAATAGATGTTTTAGATATCTACAAAAAATGGCCAAGAAATCAACGGAAATGCTTTAAAAGTCTTAAATAAAGACTTATCATGATTCATACATAAAGAAAATCCACCATAATAGACAATAACCGACTCTATGAATGTCTGAAGTTATGTTATATCCCAGTAACAAACTAAGATGTCAGTCATATTCGAAGAGAATGATAAGTCATCACAAAACGTATCAGTATCAATTATATGAATTTTTATGAGGGTGACTATACTCAAAAATCAGACGAATGCAGGAATTCAGTGATGCATGAAAACAAAGACATTCTTGATAAAAGGCTTGCGTTTTCTAAACGTTTGGACCGACCTTCCTTATTATTTTTGGTTTAGGCAAGACAGCGTGAGTGTTTTTTGATTCCCTAATTATGGCATAAATACCAAATCATTAGTGTTGCCAATCAAAATGTTTCAATCAGACCTCTTGTTGTGGGCTTATCAACCCCTCCAATAACAGATTATATCAGGGATTAGTGAAAAAGAATATAATACCACAGCCCCTCTGGCACTGTGTATTTGCCTCATTGTCGCAATACGTGGTCTAATCTCCGGACGTTTAGCTCTAACATGTATCTGTGTGGCAATCTCGATAAGACATTGACTACGAACGACATGTCATAGTCTTTGATGTGTCAAAGCATTTGTTTTCAGTTACACCATAAAGATGTGTTATAGTATCATTTAAAAGTTGCGCTCATCAGTACTCATTTCAGCCAATTATTCATTGTTTTGGACCAAGAACACTGTCAACATTCAAGAAGGAATAACACTGTTGGTTTTAATGAGCCTCACCATTGGTGTAGATATAGCTGTGGAGTGGGTAGTTTCCTCACATTGTAAAACGTCTATGCTCCATTGATGTAATGATATGAAATTCAGTAATGTTTGGTTCTGTCCAATATGTTACTAAGTGATCAATAACAATAGTAGCACGTATGCCTACACTTCCAGGCGTCAATAGTTGCTATCATATAGCTGTTACATTGTATTGCCTGCGAAAATCAACTTCCGGTGTAAAAGACATATTTAGAATGGTCCAAATAGCTATTATTTATACTTTAACGGAGGTTTAAATTACTACTGTACATTCATTTTAAAATAAGCCTGATGTCGTTTGGTTATCTTTAATCATTCTGGAGTTAACCTGCATGTGCAGGATTTCTGCACTTTGGCGTCAAATGTAAACGTTTTTGATACACATTAAAGGTTTTTCAATATCAATTTGAAACGCAATTTGGTATGTCTCGGTAAATCAATGCTGTAAAACACAAACGGGGACTCTAGTATCATATACAATATAAAATTGCCTCAAGGCGCTATCTTACTGCATCGACTGTGCTAAAATAAAATAGCATACCTCTAAAGTATACATAAAATATAAGTCATAGATACAGTTTGATGATACTTAAGCTACCTTCACAACTGAAACACCAACAAAAACCGTCATAAAATATCGTCACTAAGCTTTGAATTTTAAACTATCTACATTAAAGTCCCTGCACTGAAACCTCGCCACATTCTTCATGCTCTCTTTACTGAAAATGATAGATTTTAAAATTGTTTACACTAATGAAAGACATTACGGCAAATAGGAACATCCCAAATCATTGTTCCTCTCCCGAAACATTGAATACTAGAGACACGAAAGCAAGAAAGGTCATCACTTCCTTGTTTTCTTAAACATTGTGTAACGGAGAGACATACATTATTATAGTTGTCATTTAGGCTTGGCTGCTTTTTAAATACAGATAATTCGTTTACATATTTTTTAAGAGCAGGAAAATTAGGTCTTTCCATTTCTCAGTCCTCCAAAAGGGATGTTAGGAAAATGCGTTTCAACGAAAAAGGTATTTAAAGTGGAATAATGACTGCTTAAGGGATCAAGGTTTTAAGTCGGCCGACTATCTCTGGTTCGACATCATGGTCGTTAGTCTTTGAGGCAAACACGCCCACTTTCTGTCTGGGAGAGCGATTGCCTGTCGAAGAGTAGACATTACGTTTCCATTGCGGAATTGACTTTAGACAAAGGTTCATCTGCCGAATAGTACTTATCTCGAGACATCAAAAATAACGGGATAAACGAACCTACTAAGTACTACGTCTGAGAGACGCTACGGTACATAGCAATTTTAAAATGTCTGGTGAGATTTACATACTGGTGAAGCATATTGTCAGGGAAAAAACGAAAACAAGACAGTAAACGATGAGGTGGTTCCTACCCTAGCTAAGTACCAATTGGCCTTTTACATCAATAGTGACAGTCTTAACGAGGTTAACAATCGATGACGGGCTACTTCGATTAACTTTTAGAAATATCACTGCCGTTGCATTTGCTATGATTTATCTTCTAAAACGTTTGTTTTCCCTTAAAGTAAAATAGCGTTATACAATTTATTTAAATTTCCCATACAACTCGTCGTTATTTGTACCTTGCAAAAGGTTATTTTCTGGTATGACTGAAGCAGTCTTCTCCTTCCAAACAATAGAAAAACCGCCAACAAACAAATCAAAACCTCGATTTGCAAGCAGGATTACGTAATTATTGAATCAAAACTTGCATATATGGCAGTAATTTTTTTTCATGACATATGATGCCCGGGAACTGTCTGCAATTACCAACATTTCATGGAGAAAAGGAAAAGTCAATTTCGAACAGAATATAACATAGTAATATTCTTACTTCCGTTAGGTATTATAATGCATGCTAAGTTATGTAAGTTTTAACACCAACGGTAATTGAAAGTTATTTTGCGAACCTTCGAAAACGTCTGTTTCCTTTGCCAAGATAAGCGTGCAAATGACAGGTGTCTCGACTCTGAAACGCTAAAAACAGCTCACTTAGCCACAATGGGTCGGGTCAGTTAGATCAGCTGTCTGGTTTGGATGTGAAACGTGATTCGTCTTTAACTCCAATACCCCGTCAGACTGAAATCTTCATGTAAGTAAATCATATATTTTTCTTGTAGGTTAGTGCACCAAATATGCTTTTCTTGAAGGTTCAAATGGGAAATATATAGAAGAGGTGTGCCTTCAATTGAGTATTTTTTCTATTATTTGGTAACTGCTTGATGTCTGCAACACCAAATCGGCCATCATCACATCGCCATCTCTTGTTTTCTTTCTAAAGGTATCTACCTCTGTGTAGTGATGACGATGACGTCACTGTCTGTAATCATGGCAGTCATGGTGATAAACCTCTACAACAGAGGCATGAAGACAAGAAGGGCCCCCAATTGGCTGAGACATGTCGCACTAAATTGGTTGTCAAGGCCACTCAAGATGAAACACGATCTACAGAAAGTAGCTAAGGCAATATCACTGGTAAGTTCATTGTAAAACTAGTTCTAATGTCATAGCGTAACCTCAGTAGACTTATCTCAAATAACCCGTATTGTTCGAGCTCCATTAAAAAAATAATTAGATCTAAGGTCTAGAGAATAGCTCTTCTTGTCCTCATAATCTTGAATAATGAAGACGTTTGGGTCGCATCTAATGCATAAATGTATAATTTGGCCTCAGGTAATAAAACCTTATAACCAAACGTAATAGATGTTCCTGGTTATTTAGTTTCGTGGTTTAAAGCAATTAAGAAATGTTCGTGATTTATATGTGGATATCCCATGCAAAGTCTATCGTGGATATCCAATCCAAACAAACAATTGTCAAGTATATTCTTCAATTCGTTGTAATTATTTTCGAAGTTCCATATTGCCCACGAAATGTACATTTTTACATAGCAAACATTTTATATTATACCGTATATGTACTAGAAGAAATAGAGCTCTGAGAATCATCAGTTTAAACTTTGAGTCATTTTAACACAAAGCTGTTGTTTGTATTTCTAGATACATTTATCAATATGAAAAAGAATAATTTATCTTTAAGATGAACTACAAATTTCATCGTTAATCCGACGACGAATACCTAAATTCTATCCCAAGTCTTTTGACATTATCCAAATATCATTTGGTTACTAATGAACAAAGGTCGTTTTCCTTCACCATTTTTCTCAACAAGAATATAGTAACAACCTCTTAATTTATGGAAGCGAATATAAAGAAATCCAATGTTGGCCCTCAAGATGATTTATCTCCTCATTGTATGACCTGAGACGGCACCAATGCCCCTTTGTCATGTTCTGGAACTCAATATTGAAAAAAGGCCACTTGAATGGCCCTCTTCCAGTATATGGTGTGTATATGGCTATTTGGTTTTCCTGCCGGCTAACTACATGTGATCGGACGTTTCCAAAGCTTAGGCCATAGTCTAGACTTTATAGCTTAACATTTATACAAAAATTCAGTTTGTTAGAAGTCCTTATCCCAATAATTCGGAAATTTGACATCATGCATTTGATGCGATTATCCAAAATAAGGAATGTTAAGCATGGAATAACAACTACTTTAAGTACTGATATATCACAGCTAGGGACAGAAGCCATTGTCTTCCCCCATTCGACACACGTTCAGCACTAAGGGCAACATTGGGGTAAAGCAAGGCGCTTTGGGAATTAGGTTGTTTTGACACTGGGAGCAGTAGGTTTAATTTAGTCGCTTTTATGTCCCGAAGTTGAGGCCACAAAAGCAAATCGCTATATTTGGGGGTATTCCCATATTAGTTGCCTCTTAAAAAATACAGTGGAAAACAGCAGGTATATTCTTTTCTCGGTCTCTGACCTGCAGAGTATGGTTGCTTGGATAATGTTACAAATAAAATGACTTAAGGAAAGGAAAGAAAGAGAACTACCAGGTATTGTAATATAGAGTATCATCTTATTTCATTGTTCCTATTTGACCAATTATGATGGTCATTTAAAAACTCGCGCCAGTTATTATTGTTTTTTTTGCTCTTTACATTTAGCATGAACACTGGACAATGCTTGGAATAGGTCAAATATATGATTTTAAGTATTTTTAATAACAGTAAAAATAATTTGAATTGAAAACTAGTATTAAACGATTGACCACATTTTTGAATGTTTCAAGTTCTCTTTTCCTCTTAACAAGTCAAACATGTTCAGTTGTACATGTAATTTCTGACATTTTATAGATTTGGTTATTTTGTGGTCGTGAATTATCCATTTCCTTATGGTTATGATTTGATAGCTCACTCGTTTCAGGAAGATGAATTGGAAGGCGCTTACAGGTGTAAAAAGCACGGGAAACTAGACACGAAAAACATTCCTAGCAAATCTAGTCCGGACAAAGAGGACACCGCCATGTTGGATAAAGAGACGACGATCCGAAACAGACGATATGACAAAAACGACGTCATGACGACGTCATTTGTAGAAGACAATGATGAACAGGAGGTGATATGGTTACGACGAGAAGACTTTAAAGAAGAGACTGCTGAGTGTTCACGGAATACGTGGGCGGATATACACGAACTTCAACAAAGTAGCAAAGATAACAATAACCGCGCGAAAAAAGGCGCACGGACAAAGTCAAGTGGAAAAGCTGCGGCAACTGTTGTAACGCCGGTATCGCCTGAGGAATCAAAATCCACACAGACAGACGGACATATAGGTACATTCCTAACAGAGTGCCGCAATCAAAACGAACTGTTCGCGCGCAAACTTATCGTTGCTGAATGGCAGCGAATAGCGGCCGTCACAGACCGGATCCTCTTCTGGTTCTACTTCCTCAGCACTCTGACGTCATATATCGTCATTCTCATCGTGGTGCCCAATTCTAATTACTCAAGATGGAACGCAGAGATCCTTCCCATGCACACAGTGACTCAAGCAAGCTGATTGGTCGTGATGTTTAAATATTCTGCCTCATATGGAAATGTGTATTTGTGAATATTTATCCAATTTTATTATTACTCCATTTTTAACATTTATCGTGCCAATATTAATACATAGCGTGTATGAGTAATAACATTCCTACTGGCCCGATAGCTACCATCACATCCTGTTCATGTCCTATATACTTTATCATAGTAAAGACGTAAAACAAAGCTGACGTGTCATTTAATAATGGGGCCATGATACCAATTTTGAATAACAAGTCCAAATTAAGTCAAAAGCATGGCTCGCTTGACTACGGGTATCGGGGCAATCGGATATCGAGCGCCGCAGTTATGAAGCCACACAGCAATGGCAATCAAAATCATGAAAGTTAACAGAGCTTGGCATTATTTATAGAATTTTTTTTATACATTCGTAATGGAAACTCAATCATTTTGAGGATATGTTAGAGATGTGTGTACTGAAAAAAAGTTGCAATGGAGCATATGGACGATGGATATTGTCTTCATCAACCTATTTAAACAAGGAATGTTTTGGAACGTCTGTACATTGCCGTTCCGGTCTAGTATCAATATCACCATTCAGATATGGGGACATCTTCAATGCTCTGATTGGTCGTTGCGTTCACGCTGGCGTCATTATAGCAACAAGTTTATGATATCATGTCCTGTTATTGTTGTCAAAACCAATATCATATGATACATTAAGAAATGAAAATTAAAAGTTTCATTTGAAAGGATATTTCCTTAAGCTTACTACACTTAAGGATCCCCGTCCCACTGCACTGTTTTTTTTGTATATACAGTAACCTCTCTCTTAATTGCGATTTGAATAAAACTGTAGCACAGGTGGACTAGAGCACTACCATTGGCCAGGTAGCTCATTCTGTAACGCGATAGTATAACAAGTCCATGGTTCGAATCCTGGACTAGCCCCGCTGATTGTTTATGTTCCTTACTATGTTGTTGATTATATTTCATCTTTATTGCTTTGTCATAAAGGCCCTCAATGTATGTTTCCTTTTCAGAAATGATTTATCAAAGCTACAATCATGTTTGAAAAAAAATGTGTAGTTTAAGGTTTTTGGCAGTTGCACGGGGATCCTTAAATGATAATCTCTGTAAACATGCAAGTACAACACAATTATCGTGATGTAGTGAATGTTACTAGCAGTATTGTGTGGGACAAGGAGTAACTATACCCACTGCACCCATCCCTGGTTTTCACATCCCTGTCACTAACGACTTTTTATGGTTAATTTAAGTTGTTCGAATTCTGAATCAATGTCAATGTTTAAATCACGAGAAATGCGTGGCACGCACGTTCGACCATCATATGTGAAGTCTTCACTTGGTTTATAGATGCTATTTCAAATGGAAACTGATTGAAGCTCCTGTGTATATATGTATATATAGTAAAACTGATACTGTTCAATGTGAAGTTGATTGTCCGCGCAAGATAGATCCGTCAGACTCCAGCACGCGAGATAAACATTTATTACGTCAACGATTCCGATAACATAGCAATAATACGGCCCTGTTTACGTTGTATGTAAATCAGATTGCTATCAGACATTCAGTCTGCTATACTTTACTTGTACATTTAGATTTAGATAGATTAACATGTTCGTAGTGACGTAGAATTTGTTAGGATGCTGAAAAATATTTCATTTCATTTCCTACTGATAATCAACGACTTTCTCTTTCTAATTTGTCCATGTATGGAATGTCAAAAAACTTCAGATGTCTTTTGTGAGTGAGACCTTCAGATGTTTTTTTGAATGAACGTGTTACCTTTCTTAAATTTCCCTTTTTTCCATCTTGAAAAAGAATATTTAGTCCATGTTTTATGAATACACATTATGAATCTGGGACATAGAATTTGTTTTGGAATAATATAATTGTTATTAAGAGGATTATGTATTTTTGGTACAAATAAACGAAACTGTAAATCATTCTTCGGGATAAATCATTAGAAAAATGATAGATATACGCCCAATTCCAATAAATATCTAATACTATTTCATTGAAACAATAAATATAATTGTTGCAGCCTTTTTTCATTGTCATTTTGTACACTAGTCCTTTTGTTTAACATTGTATATGGCACAATGCAGTGGACCCTTCCATTCCACTTTTTCCTGCTGTTTGTATTATATGATGGAAAACAACATGGACCTAACGGTTTTTCAAATAAATTATTTATGAAATGTGAAAAGTTATCAACCTAACTCGATCTTGCTTAAAATCATGCTTGAAGCTCATTGTGTTCCATCTTATTTGTCATCAGCTCTTATTGTTCCTGTTTGTAAGCAACTTGTACGTAATGACCCCAGTCGTTTTAGAGGTTTCGCTTAAATGAGGTGTCTCTGTAACTTCCTGTACTTTCCAAAAGCATTTTTGAAGCATGACTTTAATTTGATTATTTCAAAACATGAACATTTCGGATTGCATCCGTAATTGAGTGCAATATATTATACATTTACATTGCATTTTATTTTATGAAAAATGATGCATTGGTGTGTTAAGCCTTCGCAAAGCTTGTGTAAAATGTATAGATTCGTTCAGCTTATGGTGTAAGCTAACTGAACTTTGTGTTTCAAACTATGTTTATGTCATTATGTTGCGTTTTACAGATCAGTTAAATTTGTGCTTCATTTAATGGGAAATCTCCTAATTATTTTCTTGATAATATCGGATTTATGCAAAGAAAACATCACCATTACTGTTATCCTTTTGTTAACGGCTTTCAAGCTTCCTTAATTGAAACCGGTGCAACAGATTAGACCTTTTTTGATGAGTTAAGTTTATTTTCTCTTTTAAAGTACGTAGATGATTATGTTTATTTTTTGGGAAAATATGTGAAAGCGTTTAAAGCCTTCTAGATAGTCTTTATAATTATGTACTCTACAAAAAGGAAGGTAACAGTTAATACACAAAAAACACTTCTATTTTCAGAAATGAGGTTGTGTTTCGGGAACTGAAAAATAGCCGTGTAATAATAATCTGTAGAAAGTGTATATGTATTCAGCTATCAAGTGGTAAACAGTCCAATGTTACAAAAATGTAAATGCTATTTTATTCCATTAAGAGGCAGCTTGCTGACCAAGATTGAAAGGTTATTTCTTTCTTTTTTCAAGGTGTTCTGTTTAAGCTTTAATTGTACAACATTAGTACACATTGTTCATTATGTACATACATCATACGGTGTATAGTGAAGTTTTGGGATCTTCTAAAGGTTTGTTAATTGTCAAGGTACATAGAAATTTAAAAACACTACGTGTCATACAAAGGTGCATATTAAATAAGTACAATACCCGTTGGAATTTATTAGAATGTACAGAATGATTAAATGTAAGCTAAATTTAATTTACTTGCAGCATGCACTTGTAACTGCTTTTGTTCTTATTTAAGCAGTAGTAATACAGTCAATTACCAAATGATGTTAAATATTTTTAACAAATAAAGTATCTTCTATTTTCTTCGGAGATAAATGGATAGGTCATTATTCTTGTCTTGTGGCCATACGCGCGGTCTGTTTCTAATAAAAAGAAAAACAAAATACTGAAGACAACAATTTCTTATACATGTTATTCTGCTGGACCAAAAAGATTCTTAATAAACGTTGATTAAGCATGACAATACTATATGTTAAAGTATGTGTTAAATATCGAAACCGTTTTTTCGAAGTTGCTCTACTCCGCTCATAGCTATCAGATAAAACAAAGGTGTACAGCTACAGTCCAAAGACTATGTACCGGCTGTAGCCCAGATAAAGAAGGCAAATGTCGTTTTGTTTTTATTTGTAAGACATATCAAAGTTTAAGATTAAACTACGTAGAGCAATAATACAGGCAACAGCGAAGAATATTTTAAGCTGAGAAAACATGTATTTGAAGCGAATAAGTTTAGTATAAATTATCAAATGAATTGCTTGATGTAGAAATGCATATGAGCCAGCGGCTGGTAAAAGGGACCTTACGTTTCTAATAAAACAAAGCAGTAAATGAAAAATTCAGAATTTTATATGAAACTATCAATATTTTTATTTTTGCATCATGTTAAAGTATGGATAATTATGAGTACTTTAATATGAATGTAAGCAATTGTT
>JAUMHH010105534.1:0-21544 GCA_032359455.1 Chlamys rubida
TAACGTCATCAATTTTTGAGAAAACGACGTAATTTTCTCACACAAACCAATGACATAACAATCAATACCTGCTCAAGAGAAGATAACTCTGCAATACGCAAAGATGGAATAACATAAACAGATACTGGTATACTTTCTATTGAACAACACTCATTGTCAATCTCCCTATATTTTTAATGCCCCATTAACTGAATATATCTAAACCATTAGAAATTATACATATATTTTATATTCTGCTGACCCAACATCTTTATCAGTTACTGGTCATAAAATTATACAGCACATTTAAATTCTTAGATGTAGATTTATGAAAGAAATTGTTTCCCCACGAAAATAACAATTTCTTAGTATATGTATGTAATTGTTATAAAAAACTTTAATAGTGAGAATAATGTCGAAGGAAAGCTTTTGCTGCAGATTTCAGAGATTAACCATGACAACTGCCATTTAACAAGCCTGCTTTTACGATAAATTCAATGAAAAGTTATTTGAATTTTTTTTAAGGACAACGCCATGATAAAGACTTATTCTGACTGAAAAAAAAATGAACTGGAGACTTGGTTTCTCATGAAGGTTTTATATCAAATGACATTGCAACTATTATGAAATATATTAATAATAAAAAAAACATGTGTAAGTGGAACAGATGTGTATATATGAATTATCTACAAAAAGAGTTTAATTGAAGTGAAATAGAAAGTGTAAAAAATGTCAGTAAAACCTAATCAAGATAACTATATACATATGATTTATGATAAATTATGAAACTGATATGTATGAAATGTAAAGGATCTACAAAAGTTTCTTTTAATATGAGGTTGATAAAAAAAGTTGAAGAATTTATCATTTAACCCAGTTAGATAAAACATAAACATTGCGAAAAGTTTTATAAACCTCATATGAAATGGAAATAAAGATCCTTTGTATCACATGATCAAGAACTTTTGTAAATACATGTATGGAAAAAAAACACTTTTCTGGGTCTGTATTGTCCCCAGTGTGAAACGTCACCATATATAATATGTAAATCTGTGACACCACGTTTCATTATAATTCTATGGCATCACAATAGGTCACACTACATGAGCTTATTCACTGAATAACAGTGATAAAGAATTATTAATTATAACATTGAAATACAAAAGAAAATGGCACCAGTTAGCACATTAATACTGATTATGCATTTATAAGGAGCTAACTATTATGTGTCAAAAACATTCTCACATGATACATACAGTTAAGGATTTAATAGGTATTTGGTTGCTTACATTGCTTGATGAAAGGAATTGAGCTTTATTAATTAAATTTGATCACTTCACTTCATCATGCCATGGAATGCAAGTCCCAAGCAAGGGAGACAAGCTTATCACAGGACAAGCAAAAAGCTTTGTTAGCATTTCTCCTGCACTGCAAAGAGATGGTGTTTCGGTATATTAATGGACGAATACAGTATACTTAAGTTAATTTCCATGTCTTTATCTTTTTTCCTTAACTTGTAGAATTTGATCTTTTTTTAAAAAGCAAACAATCAATGGTTGCTCAGCTTCAAACAACAGCCATAGCATAGCAAGTTATTCCCAAAACAATTTGAGATTATGTAATTTGCATATATATGAAGCATCATCAAAATGACATACCCTTAATTAAATTGCAATTTGAGATAGCCAAGCAATGTTTTATTAATAAAGTTTAAAAATATGCATTTAAATTGAAAAAATTACATCTCTTTTTCATTCTGATAAGTAAATTTGATCCACATTATAGGAAATCTTTACCCAAAGTTTATGTATATACTGAGTTCCTATAAAAACAAGTGTAAAGTGGAGTTGGAACTAATTAAAAAAACTTCAAAACAGCCAAATATCACATATAGACCCCTTAAAAATGTATTTGCTTAACATATGGGATGCAGATTTAGCACTTAGAAGCATTTCAAAAACTTACCCGAAAAATTGAAAAGTTTTCAGGTGGGACATCAAAGTGGAAGCCAGGGTAAAGACAAGGCCTATGGTATGAAATTTTACAAATCTGCCAAATCTGTACATCTGTATTTATAAGTACACAAGACAATTATTTATATTTATATTATTATAAAATAAAGGAATCATGAATTCAGAAAAGGTGTTATAGTTCCACAAAATGTATTGCATAATACAATAACACAAAACCTTGTAAAGAATATCTTTCTGACAAATAAAATATGGAATGGAGTCTTGTTTAAGTGGGATGTAGGAAGTAAAACTTTTAGTCTCTAAACATTCGCTGTAATATATACACTATGTAAATACATTTTGGTTATAGCACTCTTAGCTACAATTTATATGCTATATGCATGCACAATCATACTTTTATTGGAACATTTTGAACCAGAAAATGTTCACTGACAACATAAATTATTTCATATGAGTACAGTATTAACAAATGAAAAAATGATTTTAAGGGAATTCATTTTCAGACAGGTATCTAAAGCAATACATGTAACTCCATGTTAGTTCACAAAAAAATGAGAAGAAGACTGTGATCTTAACCTTGATTTGAAAGTTTGTTAATTTCTGAATCCTATTGTGACAGATATTGCAAAAAATTATTTTGAAAAATTAAATAGTGTTTAAACTAAATATGGTACATGACACCACAGAATGATACTTTCATTTTCACTGTAACTAATTATGATATAAAACTGTTAAACCATATTATGCAAAACAAGTGTCATTGTTTATTGTAAGAGCCTAGACGTAAATCAACCACATAAATAGCTGCCACAAATGGAAAAGAAATCACCCATAACTTCTATCAACTAAATTACTTGCTGAATTATATTTTAACAATACAGACTAAGTTTAATTTGAACACAAACAGGAAATGAAAACATATTTTGTGAGCTTTCGAAAACGCAAGGAGTGTAAATGACCGGTGTCTCGACTAAACCGCTAAAAACAACTCACTAAGCCACAGTGGGCCAAATGAAGTAAAGTCAGCTGTCAAAAATCATATAGAGACATTTCACCTAATTGCACTCTTATACTGCGGCAGTCAGGGGGACAGGTAACATGTTTACCGCCCTTTAGTGGATGTTAAAATGTTTCAAAAACTTTAACAGAGGATTTGAATTTTAGATTTGATAAACCGCTGAGCTTTGGACTCCCCTGGAGGAGTTGACATCAAGTTTGTCTGTAGAGCTACGAGCTACAGCAGAGCAAACTGGCAGAGGAGCAGGGAGGTATGTACAACTCGTTTCCTAGGGTGACGGAGTTTCAAATAACTTACCGTGTATATTTGTATGGTGGATCCGCATCAGTTACAAGGTAAGTGACTCCCTGCCCCCACACCTTCATAAATCTAATTTCTTGAATACCCCTCAAGTTTTAATACAGACCTAATAATCTTGAAGTCAACACTAAGTGAATATATTTTTGCACATATGTACACAACTATGAAAAAATACAAGATAAATGCAGTAAAATGTATTTGATACATCTGAGTTGCAACACATGTACATGGAAATCAACTGCCACGGGAACAAGAAACTTATACCAGGAAAAGATTGAAACATCAAGTAAAATAACAAAGTCTGAGTGTATGGTATTAATAAAATATGAAATGAAAAATATTAAATCAATGATGAAATCATGAATTAACTATCGTATGTAGAAACACAATGAAGTCTGTAGTTTCTGTTTAATGTAATTCTGAAAATAGTTACAGCCCCACAATTTTAGAGTCATTTCATCAAATATCCAGTAAAATGTAAATGTTGGTTAATAAATTACCTCCCCTTACATTCCAAAGTCAATTGACATAAGGTAAATGAAAATAAAACAAATGAATGTAATCCAGCATCCTCTTATAAATGACCATTAAAAAAACACATTTCTGGTCTCGAGTATAGTTAGATCTTCTACTTGTATATGAAACATTTCCTACATACAAATATTCAAACCTTGTATAAATTGCATATTCAATAAATAAGCATTTGCACCGACAACCTTCAAAAAAAGAAAATTTAAATGCTGTTCCAGTATGCAATGGATGATAAAGGAGAAACTTAATCTGGAAAACAATTTACTTTTAACATTAGAATTATATGTACGCTATTATCATTACATTGATACCTACAAAATATGTTTGATAAAACATTACTTCTGGTTGTATTTGACATGAAGCTCGTCCAGCACAGCGTATCTGTTGCTGTCCTCCAGCTTCAGTATAAATGGATGCTGATCTATTCCAATGTTGGCTGGGATGGGAACCTTAAACTCAGCATGCACCTCCTCGTCTCGTCTTGTGCTCTCCAGTGTTTCACAGTTGTGGTGGACATTGACTCGCATTACTATCTCGTTTCCTGTGTCCTGCACACTAAACCGGAAACAATTAGAAGTACCTGGTGTTATCCTGTGAGTTTGTTTGAAGTCTTTGACACGTTTTAAGTTGCTTCCTGAAATTTGTAACAGCCCATCTACACCAATAAAGCAACGAATACCTACAATATTTTCAAAATCTGAGTAACCTGTAGGCCTCATGTAGATATTCAGTCCTGTTTCTCCATTCACTACATCTTTGTTCTTTATGTTCAAAAACTGAACTCGTCCGTGTAGAGTGATGAGGTTTCGAGGTTTATATTTGTTTTTGGTTAGAATATACACAGTTTTGGTGGTGAGAACAATGGCTTCTTCACTAGGAAGTATGGAGTGCTGTTCAATATGGAGACCCATTTTCACCCAAGCCTCTGGTTTAAAGATGACAGTTTCTCTCTGTAGTACCAACGGATTTACTTTGTCCTTTGAAACATGCCTATTTTCTTTCACATATTCAGCCATTTGTTTGTCTTGAATGTCAAAATACAAATTGTGAGGTGGAAATTTGAAGGCTAGATGCATAAAATCCTCTGCAAGGACTTTGTCCCCAGGACTATTCCAAACCAACAGCGAAGACCTGGTGTTGTCCGTCAACCATTTTATCTGAGGCACTGAGTTGTGCATCATTGAAGCTCGTACTGTGAACACCAGAGGTGGTTCTAGTTCATGTTCGTGTATAAAGTGGTACATGTCAATCACCATCTTCCAGGTATAGCTGACCAGGCTAAGGTCAGTGTGAGTGCCCGTTGTCCAGCCGAGGGACAAAGTACACTGAGGAAACAGACGCTGTACATGCTTGATGAACCTGGTTCCATCCACGGATGGTTCACTTCCCAAGGGACCCTTGAAGATGTCAGCATGGATCCATAGAGGCACACGGATCTATAAAAAACACAATTAGGTTTAAGGGTATGTGAACTTTGAAGTTAATTATTAAAAGCTTCAGTTATAAGGATTATAGGTTTTTTCTTGTTCTTTTATTTATTTTTCAAAAGAAAAATCCACTAAAAACAGCAGCCCTTTGCCTCAGGCTGCCTAGATACTGTCTGGGCCGCCTAGTTATCCTAGACAGGCAACTAGGCAGACTGCGTAATCCGTGACCTACCTTGTCTTTGTGTTTCTTGAGGGTCTGGAGAGTAATTTCTACAGCATCAGTACTTTGGATGTCAATCTTGATCCCCTTTCCAGTAGGCATTATAGTACTAAGCCAATCCTCGAATGACATTTCGCTGTCTTTAGAGTGAGGCTGGCCCATCACTGGAATCAGACTCTGGGTTTCTGTCCCCTGACCCTTCAACATCACATCGCCCTCAATCATGTCAACGTAAGCTGCAAACAATTCCACAGCAAACCATATAAACTTAATCATTTTATTTATTTCATATTATATCCTTTTTGTCAAATCAATTTTTTGATACCCTATAAATCAACATCTCAGTACCTTAAAATATCTTGAACTTAAAAACAATACTATCATGTACAATAAAACAGTGGTAAATAAGCACTGCCGAAGTCCTACCTATTTACTATAATTCTTTGTTTATGTATGGCCTTGTTCTTTTCAAATACAGTGGACAAATGTGGGATTCTTACTCTGCAGTGATTTCTGTAGAAGTTGAGGGGTATTTGCTCCATGAGACCATTTCAGCTTGCTCCCATCATCTGATGTGTGAGGGAAGAAGTAAAGAGTGTTGATGTCTGGTCCCATCTTCAAGATAGGTATGCGGTGTCGAAGGAACCAAGGGATCAGTCCTGTCAAAAAATGTTGTTTTTTTCATACATGTATAGGAATAAACTCAATGAGCAAAGTAAATCATACTTTTAATTCTTTAATATCTAATAGGCATGCTACTTTATCAATTACTTCAGATTATCATTGATTAGTTGGATGTCCCTGGCAGTATGGCAGGCTACTGTGAAATCAAACATGTTGGGGAAGTACTATTGAACCATTTTATGGATTACTAGACTAACTATTGTATTTGTTTTCCTTCTTTATCGAAGCAAAAATTCAGAAGAGTTTTAGCATTATTTTTTTTTTACCAAAGTGAACACATAGGTCAGGTATAGTTTGGCACACACTGAAATGGCAGTATAACTGACCATTAACAACTTTCGCACTGTTGCAAGAAAAAGTCTCGATACAATGAACTGTTACTTTTATGTTAAATTAGTATTACCGGGGGGGGGGGGGGGTAATCTAGTCTAATACAGATGGGACGGAGTTTCATTTGCTCATTAAATTAATAACAAGGGTTGACCAGGGAAGAGCTTTGTCTGGCACTGCCTAGTTACCTATCTCTAATCTGTCTTAGCATGGTTAAGTAAGGCGTACTGGGTCTTCAATGGAGATACCTCAGCCTGAGGAAGAGGCTTTGTTAGATCAGCCAATCAAGTTCAACTACTTGCTTAATCAGTTTCTAGCCAATGGCAGTCAAGTAGATATATATTAAGCCCATGAGGACTAGCCCAATAATAGTCTCAACATCAGTGTAAGAGCTAACCAGGTACTAACACCAATACAGCAGAGAAACCCATGCTTCCCATCCCTGATATAGTGATAGTACATATAGTACTCAATTAGATTACATCTGTATGTGTAGCTATTAGTTTAGGTATTGTCTTAGAAGACCAGTACTGTACTTCATAATTTTCAAACTGTATTGTTCATAGTTAAATATTGTCTAAAAATATAATAGGTTATTTAAGCCCAAACATTTGTGAAAATCAACAGCACCCTGAGAGAATGTTCTACTGGTGGGGAATTCATATACCTTACAACTAAAAATCAAATGGCTGAGAAAGAAGTAAGCATGTTCTGATGTAACTTTCATTTTTATGTTGATTATGAAGACAACCTACAGAGAGTTCTTTGCATAATGAACAATAGGCCCCAAGGGCTTGTACCATTCATTTGTCATTCATTTCACATTTGTGACCTTCAAAGATCATCAAATTCAAATTTATTTAAATATCTAAGCCTATCATGGAGATTTAAACTTATTTTGCTAATCTGATCTTTAAAGTTGGTTGATCTACTATGTCTCTCACTTCACATTACTTCATTAAGCTACATGTAAAATATAATGTCCTTAGGCATCTTGGTTATACATCAGGTGTCATTATGAAGAAGTGTAAAGAGGTTGACACTGGGTAGACAGATAAGAGTAGGATGATAAATGCTGCCCCAAGGCAGGAGCACATGCATTTCTTCTTCTTCTTTAGTATACATGAACTCCGTCAAATTGACGATTACGTCCATGGTGCGGGGACTGCACAGAGGCGTGATTTTTAGTATATACAGTGAAGGGGTATTTTTTTAAAAAATTTTATTAGTGGAAATTTAGATAAAAGAATTTGGACATTCGGGTTAGATGAACAGCTGATGCTCCCTATAGGTAATCTTATATCAGATTTAATACCTTCTTCAGACTCCTATATCTAAATTTGGGTAAACTTCCAATTAACTGCAGATAATTTACAGTCTCACTTATGTCTCAAGTCTTTTGTTTGAAAGACCAATGCCAGCTTCAACATACAAGTATAGCAATTTCACATGTTTGCATTTAAGTAAATGTAAGGGATGTGCATTGAAGGTATAGTGTCAAAGACACACAACCAGCTTCTGCTAGAGAGAGTCTGCCTCAATTTAGTTCAGCAATACACTTTATACAGTTTCTAATAGAAAGTCAAATGTGGTAACCTATCCAAAAGGCATGGCCCCGTATTCATGAAACCGTTCTCATGCTCAAGCATGGATTTTGTACTCAGCCTAATATGGATATGGAAGGCAAATTCCAAATGCACATACGGAATACATCTATGATTGCAGTGACCAAGATGAGGGAGCTAAATATCATTTGACACAATTATGACACCAAAAAATCCCATCCCTATCTACATAGTCAACACCTGCGAATGCAACAAAATTTCTTTTGAAATATCACAATTTTCATATCAGTAATTAGCCAATACTGGATGCTCAAATGTTAAGTCAACTCGTCCATGTATTTCCCCCCTAAAGAAATCTGACCGAGTTGACTTAAACCGGTGATGTTGGAACTTGCCAACGACCCAAACAAACAAATTAATGTTTTGTACAAACAACGTTGCATACCTCCATTGAAAGAGTACCAAAAGTATAGAAACAAAAATCCAGTTACGATCTGGCAATACAGATATTTTCGTAACGGACGAGGCACATTCATCATTCGTTTGATTCTATCATAGTCATTCGGTTTCCCGTAGGTGGCAGCCATCTTGCAATTTTGAATTCTCGTTGGTGATCACATGGGAATTATTAGCAGTTAATTAATACGTTATATTTCTTGACTTTCACAGCCATGGAGGTATGATGACTTATGTTAAAACATAATTCACCAATTGTGAATGTTAAAATGATGGTAATTTCCCAATAGGAACAGTTTACCTCATAAAAAATAAACTCACCTGTACGAGATTTCAACAGAGAACGAGATCTATCATGGTCGCCAATTTTGCTGCAAGCACTGTGTTTACAGATGATTGATTGCTTCTTGGACACTTGTCTTGTAAATATATTTATTTTATCGTCGTTGTTGAAACATAATTCAAATGGAAACTTGATTTCGAATTTGTATTTTGGTTAAAGTGTACTTTTGATTGTAACCATCTGCGTATTTAAAAAAATACAGCTATCACTGTACCAGGCAATCATGACATCGATCATTGGTTCTGGTACTGAACAGTGTGGTAAATCACTGTTTTCGAACACATTAAAACAGCATGACAGCTGTTGTCGTATTTCGATTGTTCATTTTGTTGCTGGGAAATGTCATATTTAAGTGTCTTTGAAACGCAATTCACTGACTAGGACTCTTCTGTTGATGTGGAACAGTTACCGGCCTGTCTAAAATTATAACCAGTTGCAATAAATCCAAGTGGTCTGTCTTTGCTTTTTTATCAAATAATTGTGACCCAATCTGTCAAACTCTTTGTAAGGCATTAAAAAAATCAAAATTGGCAGAAAATGTAACCTTTTCTGTTCAAATTTGATCATCAACTTATATATATATGCACATTTTCAGGGGTTAAGACTGACAACCCTGGCAAAATTAAGGCAGATCTTTGCCAAGCCTCACAAAAAACAACACCAGACCTCTTAGACCTGTCTGTATTGCATAAATGAACATAACATTAAATGATTTTCATTGCAATTAAAATGCCGACATTTTTCAATGAAGCAGCACTACTGTGGTCATTTATCTAAACCTGTAAGCTAATGCCATTCAATTTCCAGATTTGAACAGCAACATGTAACCAATAGTCCAATACAGTTTGTGATCTCTGACCACTACTTCTATGATATCACAATAACTGAAAACCAAATCACATTACACTATTTCTAATGCTACAGGAATATTTTGGTGGCTTCATGTGATATATTAATTTTTAAAAATGATATCAGTATAAGACATGTATAAAAATTAATGTAAGGCCCTGGTTATTTTTTTTTAATATATGTCATACTATCAACAATACATTTGGTAGGTATTGAGCTTCTGTTACAAGGACTGTGAAGCTGGGTTGCAAATAGTCCATGGACTTTAAGAAGTAAGATTTAGATACATGTGGCATGTGATCAATCATTCAATGATTGATTGTTACTAAAGATTTTGTTGTTGCTGGTTTTTCCATTACAGATCATCTTATAAAGAAAGCGTTTAATTTCATTTTGCTACACTGAAATATGCTAGATTTTTCTTCATCCTCAGGTAACAAACAATGGTGTAGAGTGCGGGCATAAAAACTGACGGAAAATGGCTTTCCAGGCTGCTGCTGTCGAACAGGTACACTTGCTGGCATAAAAATGAAACTTTGCTATCGCCATGTTTTTAGTTTTATTTTACATGGTGACTGACCTTAACAATATTATCTGTATAAGTTATACTTAGGATTCTTTATTAACTGATTTACTCAAAAAAAAAGAAGAAAAAATTAAATCCTTTTCATGTGTTCTATCTATCAAATCTATCTGTTCTGGTGGTCGTTGGGGCACACTCCTTTGCTTAAAGAACAGTTTTGAAGTAGGGTGCATACCTTTGCTATACTTACTTGAAACTTTTGGGTTTCTTTGGCCTGATTTACCACAGACAGAATAACACATGGACCACGAATTTTGAGAAAATCCTGATTCATAACACTTCACTTTTTATGTTGACAATCTTATAAAACCATTCTTTGAGATACAAATATACAAATAAAAAAAAAATATATTCATGTTTATTTTCCATTTATGACAGCAGGTTGAAATACCTGAAAATTATAATATATATCGAGGATGACAATAAACCATCAACTAAAGTAATCAGCAATTTTAATGTTTTCAAGTTAATAACGGCTGGAATCCATTGACTAGGGGACCCAGAACACAATTACATAATGGACATTGGATCTCCATGCAAAAATGAAAAGAAAAATTAACAAAAGGAAATTAAATATAATCGGGGTACAATAATGTTGTGTTATGTATGCACCATATTGATGAGTTTTCCCTGTATCACAGGCAGTACTCCAGTTTTACCAGACAGCCTGTCTCCATCACCAAGTCCATCAGTGGTTGACAGCTGCACAGATCTCCCCCGATGCCTGGTCCTTCTGCTGGGAACTTCTAAACACAGACAAAGTACACAATCTACCACCAAGAAATATCTTCAGACATTCGTGAAATTGAGTTTTATTTCTGGTGATATGCAAATTTTGATTTGTTCTTATAAAGAAAGAATTTGGTAAAGTTGAAACAAAGTATGATATCTGCATATCTCTAATTTCTTTAATGATGAATTTTAAGGATTGTCTTGAAATTTCAAAAAATCAATTTTAACTAAAAATTCTCTGAAGCTAGAATGCAAGGACATTTGACAGTTCCATAAGTCCAAGAAAAATTCATTTCAGACAGTTCATCATCAAATACAAGATATCATTCAATTGGTGATTTCTTTTGTGAAAGTTCAAATTGAAAAGTAATTTTTTTAATACATTCTACATAGTTCTTGTTATTCAAATATAAATTTTAACATTACCCTTTGTAAAAAAAAATGTATTGTTTGTGTTTTTTATAATTGATAATGTTGTGTTACATATATATCTCTAAGGTGTTACTTTTGTCCAACTCTCAAAGATTCAGTCATACAATTTTTAATGCTTTAACATGTATTATTTCTATACAATTGAGTTTTAAACTTTTGTTTTGTCCACAGAATACTGAAGTGCAATATTTTGGTGCCAACACCTTGCATGTAAAGATATCTAGATATTGGTAAGTGTATTTCTTAACGAAAATACCCCGATGTTAGGATAATGAACAACATTAGCATGAAAATTTATCCCAAATATTTGAAGACAAACGTAAAACTCTGCAGTCTTGGTTTTTATCGATAGTCCACATGTAATCAGAGGTCATTGTCATGAAAGTTACTACAGCCCTGAGAAGTCTGAACCAAACCCCCCAACAAAAATAGTATCCACTCTTAAGAGGAAACTGTGTTGTTTCTGACATTGGGAAATTAAAAAGTTGTGATAGGAAAATTGAAATGCATTTCATTAATGATTATTTTAAAGTTAAGATTTTAGAAATGGTTTTTCAAATGTTCAAAAAAGAGATGTTGGATTTTGTATGTACTCTGTGAAAGGTCAAAAGAAGTATTTTGTTCATTTGATTTTAATATTAAGAAATTTACTGTGTATGAAGTGAAGAGTAACTTGGAGATATAAAAACAGACAATTCTTGTGTCTGACACAGGTTTGAAATACCAGAAGACCAGTATGAAGTGCTAAAGGCCCGACTGCTGGAGAGGATAATACATTTCGGCAGTGGTCCAAAAATTGTTCTCACTCGACTTTGTGTGGCGGTAGGTTCTAGGTTCTGTTTTAACTTATTTAGTTCTCGCTTGTATAAACTGAGGATGTGCCCCCTTCTAATAGAGCCTAATCGTTGACACAGAGGTAAATCTTTTTGTAAACTCTGTATTATATTTAATGAGAATATTTTGCCATGATTGCTTAAATATCAGGTGAGTAACACAGGCCTTCTGGGCCTCATGTGACTAAGTACACGTATTTATCATAGCCATTAGCAGTTGAAGTGGACAGATAAAAATGACAAAACTTAATGTCAGAGGTAATCCCTACTTCTGAAATTCTCATTAGCTTATAATAAATCATTCTTATGTAAATGAAAGAATGTATTGATAACTGCATCATGACAATACTGGTATCAAATACACTTGCACTCCCTCAATTTAGATCATTGATAATTTCTGAAAATAATGTTTCAGAAAATGCTTGAAATTTTTCCTGAGAGTATCTAAGTAAGTAGCATTGATCTGAAAGTTTAAAAGTAAATGAATTGATTCCAAAAATTTGTAATAGGAGGAGATAGATTCCTCAAGTTAGATATATAAATTATGGACATTGATTAAATTAATTTGTATATTTTTACAGTTATCTGCTATGATTCTGCATACAACTCCTAGTAACTGGCACGACCCTCTGAAGACCTTGATTTACACATTTCAGCAGGAGGATATACCAAACCTTACAGTAAGTAACCAATTTCAAGCATCACACTAAATGTCCAAACTTCACACTTAATACTGAAAGCTCTGCATCTTGAAATCAAATTGATAATAATTTTTATAGTGGACCATCAATTGTTCAACTTCTTTAGCAGTTTTTTTTAAAGTTTTGGTTTTAATGTTTTGTGTTTCAGAATTTACAACGTTGTCACCTGTTATTGGAGACCCTGCGAGTACTACCAGAGGAGGTGAGACCAAATTTCGTTGATCAAACATCACAAAGTTTCTGTTTGACTCTAGTTAAAAGACATTTAAGCATTGTTCCGCATCCTTATGTGGTTTGGCTACTAAGCACTTTCAATTCACAACATCAATATTCTCCACTTTAAGTCCCAAAGCACATTTGAAAAAATAATGTTTAGAATTCATGAATTTTCAAGTAAAACACTTTTGCAGACAAAACACAAACTGCATCTCAACAATATAAGATAGATTGTATTATGAAGAAAAATGGTTGGATAACAGGCACACTATATGTTAATCCTCTCCACACACATATTGTGTTAGATTGTTGATATATATTTCATGTACATTGTTAACCCACTGTTTGATGGAAATTGAAAACATTTACCAGTATCATACTTTAGATAGAATTCATAGAGGTTTTGTTTTGCCAGTAGAAGCATGTTATAAAATCAAATTTCTTTATAAAAGAAAATGTTCTGCTTTATTGTAAATGTTTCTAAATCTGAGCAGAGATTCATCTGACGTATTTTGTATAGTACAGGGAAAACAACAAATAATTAATTTTATATGCAGGGGACAAGACCTTAGAATTATATATCTACAGAGAAATCAAAACATAATTTACATGTTCAGGGGACAAGACACATCAAACTGCAAATAACTTCCTCAAAGACAATGTTCTGCTTTATGAAATATTTCTTTGATTGAGAGGAGAGATGTTTTTGCCAGTTTTTCAGTGCCAACCTTACTGAGTACCGCCGTGGGATCCTGAGAACAGAGCTGGGAAATAGTCTCCAGCATGGTATGCTATAGTGATCAATCTTTGACAACTCGTCCCCCAATCAGAAAACTGTTATCATGCTCTAACTCTGATGCTTAAAGTTACTAGGAAGTTATTTCAAGCACATAATTTGTGTTAAAGAGTGAGAGCGGTTTTATGATATTGAAGAAGAAATATTTCAAAAATTCAATTTTTCAATTTTTTTTTTTTTGCATGTGTAAAAGGTTTTTATTCATATTTATATTTCATAATACCCAGGTAATAAATTAGAAAGGACTGCATGAGATGATAAATGTTTGCGAATCTCTAAAGGATGGGGGAAATGAATATCATCATAACCTGAACCTGATTCTGTACCTGGCAGTTTAAGTACAGGACCTCTGTATTGCACTATTTCATGCAATACATTTGACCCCATTTACAATTGAAAAAAAACTTTTCTTCTTATAAATTGGTAATATTAAGTCTAGAAAATTTTACAGAGAAAAAAATACTATTAAAGCACTTATCTGGAGTAACTTGAGTATGATTTCCTTTTTTTGTTGTACAGTGTTGCCCTTACTGCAGAGTCTGATGAATCCAAGCTCCCCTACTGACATATATGAGCAGGCCCTCAAATGTTTCTCGTCATGGGTGGAGTTTGGGGTGTCACCAACAGACAGCCAGCAGGTCATTGTCCAAGTGTTTGCGGCATTACAAAACAGCCAGCTGTTTGATACAGCAGTTGATTCTCTAGTCAGTGTGTTCTCTCATCCAGACAACCACAGGTATGTTTGATGCAACAGTCATTTCTCTCATGGTCAGGTTAAAACCATTCATTGTCATATTACCCAAGGAAGATATGGTCAGGTTAACACCATTCATTGTCACATTACCCAAGGAAGATATGGTCAGGTAAACACCATTCATTGTCACATTACCCAAGGAAGATATGGTCAGGTTAACACCATTCATTGTCATTTTACCCAAGAAGATATGATCAGGTAAACACCATTTATTTTCTCTCAAATCCGGTCATGTAAGATAACGCTGGCCATGTAAGATAACCATGCTTGCTGAGTCTGTCTTACATGGGCGTGACGTCACAATGGCTCAACAATGACGTGAAATCACGAATTTGGAAAACACGGATATCGCAATGCGGAAAAGGCAACATGATGAAATTAAGATCTTTTACGATATATTTACCGTACAGGTTAGAAAGATGAGATTATTTTTTCTAAGCAAACTTTCAAAAAAGCTCAGAGGAAAAATTGATATTTTCAAAATGGTAGCCAGTCCAAACGCATTTTCATGGTTTCTGAGCTTATTCTGGTACTTGGAATGAGAGAAAAATACTCTTTCATGCCCAAGGGTGTAGGACAGGAAATTCCACCCTCAGGATATTAAAATTTGGCAAAACCCTCGGCAAAGCCTCTGGTTTTACCAAATTTGAAAACCCCTTGAGTAGAATTTTCCTATCCTACACCCCCGGACATGAAAGAGTCTTACAGTCACATTACCCCAGGAAGATATGGTTAGGTAAATACCATTCATCGTCACATTACACTAGGAAGATATGGTTAGGTAAACACCATTCATCTTCACATTACACTAAGAAGATATGGTTAGGTAAACACCATTCATCGTCACATTACACTAAGAAGATATGGTCAGGTCTGAACACTTATAATGATGAACCTTTTTACCTTTCAATTATATTTAATTGAAGAAAATATAGTCTTCACAGCTGTTTACGTAGTTTTCATGCCATTCAGCATGGATTTGAAATCGGACTATCTACAATCAAGAACACTCTACCAACCAGCCTGAGTATCTGGTCCCATTTGTGTACAGTTTAAACCTTTGTATACACTGTATCTATCTCTTCAATTTCCTTGTGAAAATGTATTTTCTTTGCAGATATCCCACCACAATGCAGAAGCTGATACCTTCTGTACTACAGTTGAAGGATATGCACCAGAGAGCTGTGGAAACACCAGATATGGTCAGTATTGTGGGCAGTTGTTGGCAGTGCAAGGTCATGAAGTAGGTGGAAAGGGTCAAGTGGGGATGGGTTGTATGGGTTGTGGTGAATGGCTGAAAAAAGTGAGAGGGACAAATAGAGGCCAATGAATTAAAAGTCTTGTCCAGAATGATGTTCATATTTGCTAAAATTTGTTCAAGTATAGTAATAAAACTAACTTTTCCTTAGTTTAAAAGAAATTTTGGGAAAATCAGTTATTCATATTATATTGAATTTTATAGAACATTTGAAATGTTGTTTTGCATACATATCTGATAGAGATGTTCAACATCTAATTTTAATGACTACGAGAATATTTTATTTATGTTTCTTTAAAAGTCTATAGTTTGTAAATGGTTTATAGTTTTGAAGCAGATGAAATCTTTGAAATACATTGGCAGATTTGTAGCAGATAGAATCTTTGAAATATTGCCAACCTGTCAAAAGCAAACAGCACAGGGTAAAGTATAATTCTTAATGAGTAGACAGGTTAACATTTGTACTGGTATATAATAAATGTGTAAATCTGAAGTTACTTTAAGGTCTGCTTTATATTACATAAATTCTGGTTCAGACTCTGTTTGAAAACTTAAAACATAAAAATTATCCTTGTAGGATGTATGTAATGGGATTGCCCAGATTGTGATAGCCCTGGCAGAAAACCACACCAAAATGCTGCTGGAGTGCTCGATATGTGGTGATCAAGAACGCAGGAACAGTGTGATGAATCTTATACAGATGGTGCTAGTATGTCTACTCAATCTCTTTATTGCTATACTGGTATTTACAAATGAAATGGAAAGAAAAGTCGGTAAAAAAATTCTTAAATGAAAGGAGACAAAAAGAGACAAACAAATAAAATAAAAATGTGTGATGCGGATTCTGAAATGGAATGCCAAGTTTATCGTTGGACAAATAACTTGCATTTAATTATGTTTTTTTACCTGACAGTCTTGTTGCTCGTTACCTGGACACTTCCCAGTGGATGAGACCACAAGTGATATGTCCTTCACTTTCTGGTACCTACTACAGGTAAATATCTCTACTACAAACTATTACCTTCAATAAATTTGTATTACACACCTCCAAGGTCAAGGCCAAGGTCACTGTTACTATTAATAGAAAAATGTTAACTAATTCAGTGACAAAACGAAAGAACATTCATTTTTAAGTGGTTTTGATCTGAACTTTATTCAAAGGTAAAGTATGAGAATACCTTGAATGAGTTTGTATATCAGAGTTACAAGGTCAGTTAATGTATCACCATTACTATTTATAGATTTTTTTCAAGCAATGACACTAATTTGCATTGGAGCAGGCGGCATTCATTTCTTACCGACATTTTAAGATTTCCCACAGCCTGAATATTGTCTGTAATGTTGTTTTCATTTCAACAGGACGACATACTGGATGCAGAGAAGGAACGTCAACAGCTCTTATTACCTATATTCCAGCCAATTTATTTTTCACTGATAGAAATTTTGTTGGTCAAAGTGCAATATCCTACAGACGACGAGTATGAATCTTGGACTGCAGGTAACCCACTAATAGAATCTATGCCATGTAACTTACTGTAAATTCCCCACAGGTACTGATAAAATCGCATCACTCGTGTAGGTTTTAGAAAAGTGGTTGACTTTATTTTCATTTAAGGTACTGTTTTATTTATCCAATAAATATTCATTTAAACTTTACTTTATATCTATGTTTAATACTGAAAATGTGTTAGAACATTAACACAAAATAACTTTCAAATCATTGATTTAAAGAGTGCTCTTGCAAACCAGCGAACATTTTAGGTTCTGAATGTACCCCTGACCTTAAGGACTTAATGAAGTATTAAAACTAATTGTTGGACCGAAACGACTGGTATTCTCTGTCTTTAATATAAACAGCACTGTCATATCCAACCAATGACCTCTGTTGTTGTTGAAGACTGGTTTCATTGTACTTATGATATCAACCCAGCCTGATGTTTGTAAGTTATTGACTTCCCATCACCTTGGTATGACTGTAAAATTAGGATGCTGGGTAACAAAATACAAATGTTGCGTTTGAATATTTCAGAGGAAAAGGAACAGTTTCGCTGCTACAGGCAAGACATTGGTGATACAATGGTTAGTTTGTTTAATGTTAATTAGGTTGTTTGGCAAACGTGTTTTCGCACAGGTATAAGTCATTTTGTATAACTATTCACTCTTTTGCTTTTGTTTTAATTAAGGGTAAATACTAATATGGCACTTCAACTCACCTATATGAAGAATAGGGACACTTATGTAGTCACCCTGTTGTTGGCATTGAGTTTTTGTGGAAGAGTTGACATTTTATTAATTTTACCTTCAGTCTTTGTACTAGGATGTTAACATTTGGCATCAGGTCAAATATTGTTGCATAAAAGTCAAAACTGTTTGGGGAATATCTTTTTCTTACTGTCATGTTATAATGTTATGCAATCGCTATTAAAATTATGTTGGAACTGCTACTTTTTTAATTCATACAAGTACCAGGTAAGTCATGTTCTGATTCAATATCTTCGAAGAGTCTTTTTATCACATTCCAATCACTTGTTGGCAGATGTACTCGTTCAGTATACTTCGGGAGCCGCTGCTAGGTCACCTTTGTAGTGTGTTACAGACAATGGTAGAAAACTCCCGAGTGGAAGACGTACGATGGCAGGTAAAATTTCTTCATTGCATTTGTATATTCTTAATCAATACTTACAATGTAGATATAGGTGTTCACCCTGGATTTTGCAGGGTAGTGACGAAAAAAGACGTAAAATTGGCCAAAACCCTGATTTGGTACATCTCAATACTTACAGTGTAGATATGAATATTCCTTCCTTTGAAATTATTTCAAGACAACAACAAAATACTGTAGGACTCGGGTGACTGTTAAGGCCCATGGGCCTCTTGTATAGATCATCTGATTGCCTGATACCTGTTTAGAAACATTCATTATCATCATAAATGTTTTAATTCACCTATGAAAATATGCCTAGTATACAATAGGACCATTTTAAGTTTTAATTTTAATGTTTATCAGTGAAAATTAAAATTAAAGACTGGTGTTTGTATTTCAGTTGGTGGAGGGAATCTTTTTCCTGTTTGGGTCAGTCGCTGAGAATGTCGACCTTGAAGAGGAGTCGTATCTACCTGCTGTGTTAAATATACTGCCAAAAATTCCATTTAACAACATCAAGTTTGTGTCCACCGCTCTCTACATGATTGGTGAGTGTTTATTCGTGTTGTCTACTGATCAAGTCTAATCATTCAATTTTGCAGGCCATGTGATCAAATACTAGCATTCTATTGGGTAAATCATATCTCCTGGAAAATTCTGTTCAATTCTTGATATCCTGTTTTAAGACCTTGATATAATGTTATATTTTGGTCTAAGTTATCAAAGCAGGAGTAAGATAATAACTTAATGTTCATGAGTACTTATTTTCATGTTTGTTCCTTGAGAGGATTTTAATTTCCGAAAGGAACAACAACAATTAACAATGATATGACCTTTCTTTAATTCTGTTTGTATAAATGTTTATAGACTATTTGAAATTACCCAATCATATCCCTTGACAAACTATTTCAAAATAAGAAATCTCACAAAATATAGATAATGCAGTTTCTTAATTACTCGGGACAAGATGTTGATGTAATGCAGCTGAAGTTGGGAATCATGAAAATGTCCTTGTTTAAGTATTTTAGGGATAGTTTTAAAGAAGGAAGATAACAAAATAAACACTTGCACTCTATAGTTGTAGGCAATGATGAATGGCAAAAGCAGATTGTCAATGTAAGAAATTTGACAATCGAATTACCTGAAATAGATAATAGATGAAATATATAAATAAAAAATGCACAAAAGTAAAATCTGTCAGTTTATTTTAAAACATATTACTTTTACTCAGCTGTCATGTTGATTTCATGAAATTACAACCTGGTGAATAAGTTCCATATACAGATTATGTCTGCAAAAAAACAAAAAATACAGTAGAATGGACAACTACTTGTACAGTATTAAGCAATTTGATGTACATGTATTTTGTAACCCTGGGCCAGTACATTTTTAAAACAGGCATTTCTGGGAATTTATAAGGTATTTACTTTGTACAATATTTACTTTGTTAGAGATTTACTGTACTAAAGTATGAGGGGTTCACGTTGCATGTCTTTGATTTCAGGGTCGTTTGGAGAGTGGATCAACTGTCACCCTGATAGTCTGAGTTCTGTGATACCACTAATCCTCCATGGCCTTGGCAACACTGAGGCTGCCACCGCAGCCACCATGGCCCTCAAGGATGTGAGCCGTGAAAACCTCAACCATATGCCACCCTACGCCCACCAAATACTCATCGCAAGTCAGGTAAAACCTCCACCACGTTGTCCCTACAAAGTTAATACTAAAAATATACTTGAGAATAAGTATATCAGCACCACATTTTATGACTAAATGAATGAATGCGATTTCATGTCAAGTCCAGCAGTGATCATTGTTTTTGAATATTCTCTAAGGTTATTCTTGGTTGATAAAATGTGGACAATATTCTCTTTAAAAAAGCATGGAGTTGAAATAAGATTTACTTCTTATTAAAACAGAATGTAAAGAAACACATATGTTTTTTACTTATCCTCCTTCCTTAAAAAGGATAAACAACTATCTCACCGCCCAATATTGATTCATTCCTTATCTTTTCTTGAACAGAGTGCTTTACAGAGTGGAATTTTAAAGGTGAGTTTTTGGTAAAAAAACAGAAAGATAATGTAAAAAATATTCTGTAATGTGTAAGATACTTTGTAACATTAAATAGCAAACAGTAAACACATTAGATGTGTTTAATTTGAGGAGGTCCTGCCAGTTGTTTTAATGCTAGAAAGCAATTGTTAGTCATTGTCCCTGTCACATTTGGTTTGGCAGGTCACTCAGACCTTCCAGAAGATTTATGAAATGGAAATGTTGTTGCAATTTCACTCTTGCCTTTTTTTTTGCACTCTTTGAATTCATGATGACTAATTGGTACATTACATAGCATACATGACAATTCCACAGAGTGAAATTAACAACAGGCCAAATACACCATATTTGAAAGATGGATATTTGACTAGACAATAATGTTCTTGGCAAGCTTGGAATTCACCCAATTTGAAAACCCCTGCGACCAAATTTCCCTATCCTACACACCAAGGCATTAAAGAGTCCTATATTCCTTTAGATTGAAACTCTGACTTTGTGTGTAACATAATTAGATTTTGATTATTTTCAGCCGAGGGAGTGTATACGTCTGATGTCCTGCATAGGTCAAGTTCTATCTGTGTTAAAGTTTGAAGATATCCTGCAATATTTAAATACCATCCTCACACCCCACATACAGCAACTGGAGGAGCTAGTCAAACAGCAGGTAACAGAGCGAGATTATCTCTAAGCCCTGAACCACCATAGACAGAAATCTTCCTCTGAGCACATCTTCTCAGTCAGGATTGGCACTACATATTTTGCAGAACTTTTACTTAAAGATTTGTATTATAGTGTTATTAATCAGCTAATTTCATATTGGCCCCGTTATTAGGCCGAGGTCTGTCATATTAGCCCGAGGCCGAAG
>JAUMHH010105645.1:0-21542 GCA_032359455.1 Chlamys rubida
CTATGTAACTTAAGTAGACTCTACCATGCATTGATATGGATGAGTCCATTATGGTCTACAGTGGTGAAAGGGTTAAAGAAATCTTCGACAAATCCTATCCCCGATACTCCAGGTGTTACGCTCACTTATGCTCTGCACCCCTAGAATATGTTATAGCAAAGCTGAAGGCATGTGTGCTAGCTTTTGATTTGTCTCGGGTAAAAACCTGACAAATGGCCAGGCTGATACCTGTCCTTTGAAGATTACAGACGAGTGACACCGGACTTCGAAGCCAGTCAATTTTATGGTACGCGACCGAGCGATTCTTTTATGTACATCAAAAGATCAAACTAGCCTTCTCGTCTAATCCACAAGGTGGTACACACCGAGCCTTCGATTTTTGCTATGACATATTCCAGGGTCCGTGTTCATGAAACCGTTCTCATGCTCAAGTATGGATTTTGTGCTCAAGCCTAATTTCTTGTTCTGTTTATAAATTAATAATGAAATCTTATTTTGTCAACGATTTGAAAAAAAAATATGAAGAGACTTAAAGTCAAAATCTGTTTCCAATGTTTACAATTGACTTTTTGATCGTTTGACATTATTTAAGTGAGTAAAAAGAAAGTTGGTTGGAGCACAAAATTCATGCTTGAGCATGAGAACGGTTTCATGAATACAGGCCCAGGGGTGTAGAGAGCAACAGTTAGCATATATAACCCCTGGAGTATCAAGGAAGGGACTACAATGTAGTTACATTGACACAGGACTGGCAATCAAAAATGGTTTTGTGTCTCTAGCCCTGTAATTTCGTATACAAATGTAACAGGCTGATCACTGATAGACAGGAACTGTATTTTCGACAAAAAAAAATCATTAAATAAAGGAAAGGGTGTTTGCATAACCTTAGTATGGCAGAAATATACAATGACTAATTTTAAATTTCATTTAGCTTTTTTCTTAAAAAATAGAAAGAAATAACAAATCAGATGTGCTGTTCATTTAACATTGTTGTATCGCTAATGATTAATAAACAATCATAATAACGGAAAATAAATAATAACAAAAATCTGATTATCCTCGTCATGAGATAAACTCTTACTTTTGTTCGGAGGACATTCCTGTCGCTTGTGGCATCATCCAGGAAGTCAACATCATCCTCTGACGGGGTTCTGGCGAGAGAGGGGGGTCTGGAGGGGGGTCCGGAGGGGGGAACTCTGTACATCTCTTTATTTCTCTGGGCACTGCTATCCTCTAAACGACAGATATAACACAGAGATAGTAATAACTTTAAGTGGAGGTGTCACACACGTCCAATTTAATTAAAATCAGACTTGTAATTCTGTTCCTCTACAAAACACTCCAATGAAAGATCTAACAATGCCTTGTTTGAGCTCATCTCAGCATGACCTTTGGTTTTAGCCAAACAGCGCATCTCCTTGGAAATCGTGCGCCCATGCCATTACCACGACAAGAACGCCTCAAAGGGTTTCTGTAAGCGTATTAAACGCTTGGGTTAGAACCAAGTCTTGTTTGATCAGATGAAGTAGTACACATTATTTTAACACTTTCACCCCTATGTAACTTTAGTAGACTCTACCATGCATTGATCTTGGTGAGTCCATTATGGTCTGCAGTGGTGAAAGGGTTAATTACCTTTATGTGCTGCAGTTACACCTTTTACTGCATTTGCTCTGCCAATCTGGTCTTTTCATCAAAGAAACAAGGGGACAGTACACGAGGACACCCCCACTACTTCCCATCTCCGCTAGAACCAACGGAAATACCTGATACGGCAATGATTTGCCGAAACCAGTTGGTATATCATAACACTGTCATGCAATCCCTCCTGTGGATGAGACTTTGCATAACTTCGAGTTGTTCTGGCTTTAACTTTATATTCAGCCCATCAGCAACTTTTTCAATGGGCGCATCTATTTTGTATTCAGAAACATAATGCTTGTAACAGACTCTTTCTCATCAGTTGACGATGACGTCATTGGTCTATTTTCATTGGTCTTCATTTTTAGACCAAAGGTCATGCTGAGATGAACTCAAACGGGGCATTGTTAGATCTTGTATTGGAGTGTATCATAGAGAGAAAGAGAAATAAATTAAGTGACCGGGTATAGGAGCATGTCCGTGTTGTGTTGAAACCAAGTTGTCCACTAATGACCTGACCTGACGTTTTGTTACGATGTGTAGCTCGTCAGAGTTGCAGAGTGAGGAGTGCATCCCTTTATATAGGGTGGTGTGTGATGGCGTGTGATGGCATAGGGTGGCGTGTGTGGCGTGTGATTGCGTAGGGTGGCGTGTGATGGCATAGGGTGGCGTGGGTGGCGTGTGATGGCATAGGGTGGCGTGGGTGGCGTGTGATGGCTGGAATTGGCGTGGAGTGATATGTTTGTGGTTGTTGACTCCTCGTACAGTGGAGAGAAATAAAATAAGGCGAAGACACCATAAGAAGCAGGTGTGCAGTGTATTGTAGGGTCTGGTAAAGCTTCGGTGGCAGTGGAGACATGTGTATGATGCTGGTTGTGCTGTGACTGTATGTGTCTCTTAATTTTTAAGGCTCCATCGGTGGGTGTAGTGGTTTATGCAGATGTTGGATATTCATTTTTCTGCTGGCATGACACAGTGCATTACATGAGCGGCTAACTAGTGAATGTTGTTGTGATTGTAACTTTGGAGTCATTTGTTTGAGGTTGTGTACGTCGGACAAACTATGAAGTCAAGTTGTGTGACGTCAAAATGTCTGCGCCAGAATAGTAACGTGACATCACATTGTTGTGATCAGCATTGCCAGAGATGTGTGTGTGATGACATGGAGGGTGTGTGGAGAGAGAGAAGTTTGTTGGCGTGTTTGGAATACGTACCTTTGGTGGTGTGTTCCCGTAGAGGTAGTTCTAGTAGTGTATCATAGATAATCAGAATTACAAGTCTAATTTTAATTAGATTGCATACATGTAATATTGATATGGGACTGGGATCGGGTCAAACGAAAGAGTGTAAGGGGGACACATGCTAATTTTACCTTAGCATTCTGACATCCTGCGTAATCCAACAGAATGCTGATCTGATAAAACCTACCAGATAAAACCTGAACAAAGCCATACTTATCCTCTAATAAGCCCGGGGGGCAAACACATAATCTTTGACTCAAAGAAGGGAGGTAAACTTTTAGCAGAACAATGAAGAGACATCGGTGGCATTTCTATTGAACTACAGTGTACCATGATTTATTAAAGATATGGATGGGTTTATTACCAGGCATGGGCTTATTACTGGATAAATAGGGTATTTTGTGTCCCACAGGGTGTCAGATTAGAAAGGCTTCACTGTAGGTATATGACCATTTGCAGTAGAAAAATCTTATCCTAATTTTTAACTTGGTGATTGGGGTACATAGAGTGTATACTTCAGAATCAATGTTTTTTCTGTATAAATCTACTGAAAATTACCAGATTGCTTTTATTTTAATCTATTTTAAAACTAAATATCTATCCAGAATAAAAAAAAAATGATGTTTACCTGAATCCGGATCTGGTTCCACAGTCCCGTATCCATGACGACTAGGCCGACTTTCTCCTGTGAGAGGATTGGTCTCATCTGTATCTGCAAGATCAAGGTCAGAGGTCATCAGTTGACAGGGTCATTCTAAACATTACCAAATGCTTTAACAAAATTAACCACTACAATTCTGTATATAACATGTATCAAAATGATCAATCTGAATTGCAAACCTTTCTCTGTATTTTATTTTTATTTTTAATTGGTCACAATAATTTTTATTTACTATGTACCACAATGTATAACATGTATAACAATTATCAATATGAATTGCAAATTTTTTCTGTATATTATTTCTTTTGAAAATTGGTCACAACATTTTATATTTACTATCATAGCCGATATTTTAACTGCAGTAACTTATACATATATCATATTCACACCAGAAATTAATACTTAAAAAAAAAAAGAGAGAAAAAAAAAACAATTACCTTCCTCAAGTACAAATTCCCAGACACCCCAATTTTTTCGACTGAAAAAAAAAAGATAAAACACAAAAAATAATATTAATAGACAATTGAATTATAATACTGACCTAGACCAACTAGAGAAACAAAGATATATACCCCCACTTAAGCTTACAAGGTTTCTGGTACAGAATTGGAAGTTTCAAGGGCCATAACTCCAGGAAAAAAAGCTGTATCACAAATTCCTTTTTCCTGCACATCTATACATGATGTACTTTCACTGTGCCAAGTTAAACAAAAAGATCCAACACACTGTAAAGGAGGCATTGCGCTTACAAAGTTTCTTGAGCAAAATATTTCAAGGGCCATAACTCCAGGTAAAATAGTCCTGCACATATACATACAATGCACTTTCACTGTGTTGGGTTAAAACAAATCCATCACCTGATTTAGGAGGAGTTGCACTTATAAGGATCATGTACAGATGGATGGATGGACAGACAAACAGGGTGATTCCTATATATACCCCACCACCCAACCTCATTTGGGGTTGGGGTGGGGGTATAAATATTACTCCATCCTAGGCAGGAGTAAACTGCCTTGTTCTGGGACACACGAAAGCTGCAATCACCTCCCACAGCCTGTCAGAGTTGAAACTCCTTACAGTCAATACACTGAGTTACCGAGAAGAGTACTTATATGGCCCCAAGGAATTTTCTGAGATTGAGCTGAGAAAACACTGTGATATCTTGGTTATTGAATGGTTTGGTTTTATAGGGTTTAATGTCCTATCAATAGCTAAGGTCATTTTAGGACGTGCCTTCATGTGTGTTGTGTAAGCGTGCATGTGTGTTTGTATGAATGTGTGCCGGAGGCAGGGTATGTTGGTGTTTTTGCCTCCTTGCGATAGTGCGGATCTGATGCCCACTTTATAGTGCTATCTCACTGTAACATCATGCCGAAGGCCCCCAGCACAGCATTGGGCTCAGTCACATTATACTGACAAGGACACCCAGCACAGCATTGGGCTCAGTCACATTATACCGACAACAGGTTTTGAAAGATTTTTTTGTGATACAAAGCATAACAAAGCAGAGCAGTAATCCTCACCAGCCGTGATACAGTACTCCTACGAGGAAAGCCACCAGGTAAAATCCCACAAATACGCTCACCGCACCTATAATGGCCACGTAGTACTTCTTAGCTGTAACAAAAATCACAAACAACAGTTAGACCTCAGGTTTTTAAAGGCTTGGTTTGGTTTGGTTTAATTTTGTTTAACGTTCTATTAACAGCTAAGGTCATTTAAGGATGTGCCTCCATGTGTTTTAGTGTATGCGTGCTTGTGTGTGTGTATGCAAGAGGCAGGGTATGTTGGAGTGCTTTAACCTCCACAATTGTGATAGTGCAGATCTGATGCCAGCTTTTTAAAGGCAATTTATACCCATGATCCTTTATATTCCCCCACCCAAAACAGAAAAAAATTGCAATTAATTTTTTTGGGAGGCAAAGTATCTTCATGAAAATGAATTATTTAAAAAAAAATTGCATCTATCCAAGTGAAGAAGATTAATTTACATTTTAACTTGTTACATGAATATATTGAAATAAATAAAACTTATTTTTTTTTAAATAATATGCACTATATAGATATGAGGTTTCGTGAATACAACCTCGAATTCTGTATATAAATCCTAAGTGCCGGTAAAAAGCAAAAAATGATTTGAATGACATCCTTATGAACACTATATATGAATGTTTTTGACATGAAGTTTCTTTGAGCAGTTGTCACCATATTTAAACAGGGAAAAAGTTGAAACAAGGCATTACAAGTGATACAAATTCCCTCGCATTCATACATCATGACATATGCAAAAGGAAATGAAGTCGCTAGAGCAATGACAAAGTTTTTCTAAAAATAGTAAAAGTGACCTTGACCTTTAACGCAGTAACCTGAAACGCGACCTTGTTCAAGATACTCCCATACCAAACACTTGAATCAAGTTTCATGAAATTCTGTTGAGGAATGAAGTCGATAGAGCAATGACAAAGAGTGTAACATACATGTACGTACCGGCGAAATACTATATCCCCTCGAACTAATAACTTGATTCATAATTGTTGTAAAATAAATAAAGTTTATACTTGTTACATATAGTAATCACAGGGGATGATGTGACCCTTTAGAGTTAAGACATTAAAAAACCCAGAACTAACATGGAACGGAGCCTATAATTGAAACACTACATTTTTATAATTATGGGAAACCCGCTGAGATGTCGAAAACAAAAGTTGATCGGCGATTCTCTGGCATCGGAATTAGCTACACTCTCTTCGTTTGGTTTCTGCAAGATTCATCCATCATCCACTCGTTCCAAGCGGTACGGAGGAAGACCTTCATGGGCTTGTTCACTCCAATAAATTAATCGTTAATTAATCGGCGTTATAAACACCAAGCTATCTTTGATGCTACTTTTCCAGTTTGATACTGGTTATTTTCAGGATTTTTCTTTTCATTTTTTTTTTTTTTTTTTCAAATCTGACCTCAAAAACGTACCTGCGCACTATACCCACAAATTTACGGTATGTTACATATAGTATTCACATTCATATAATTTGAAGACATTAAAATACACACATACTCACCACTGATGGTACCATACACCTGTAGTGTTAGCTGTTTCCTGCGAGTATAACCAGCAGCTTGTATAGTCTCAATACCATTACAGTCATAGTCAGACGGCTTCAGTACCGTCACGATGTAGAACGAGTTCTGGTCGTAGCTAGATTTCTGTAATGTATACAATTCAATTCTCCAGCAACTGTGTTAAAAATGGCAAAGGCAGGTACAATGAGCTATCATGAATTTTTGCAATTAGTTCTCTTAATAAACATAGGTGTCTGTGAACCTCTGAAACCTCCAATGAGGAATATATTCTTTATTTCACATATCCAAAGAGGGAGAAAGTAATTGAAACGCAACTGAAACTGCTTTGCTCAATACATTTTTCCATTTCCATAGATCAAAATAACTCTTAAAAGCATTCAGTTGATTCAGACACACTTAATTGTTATGATATAACACGCACTGCAGTAACTTAAGAGAACGTAGATTTTGAGTTTGTGTGAGTTTGGATTTGAATGAGTGAGTTTTGAGGGAGATTGTTAAATTTTTGTCAAAATGATGGAATCTCCCTGCTAGGAAAGGTTAGTTTCCCTCCTAGGAAAGGTTGACAGCTATAAATTAAGTTAAAAATATGCATTAAAGAAGGTGAATAAAATCTTGCTGTTTGTTTTGGTAGAGACTACTGAAACCGCGGTTAAATACAATGACCTGCACTGGAATGTTATAATGACCTGCATTTAAGTAAGCAATGACTGTTATTTTAGAGCTTTGACCTGCAAATGAAGGTCTCGGAGTCTGAGCGAAATATATTTATACACATTACCTGGTATTCCAATAAATGTTTCTATGAAAATATCTTAAAAATAGCTGAATATTACATAAATTTTGGTAATTATTACATCAGATGAAATATTTAAATCATACTTCAATTTCTATATATTTTGGAATTATAAAAACCAGAATTTGTAGCAAATAATTCGTCAACTAGTCCTGATGGTTTTACCAATCCTATAATTCTTGTCCAAACATAAAAATAATATAAACTCTTCAATCTCCTACTTTTAAGTCATTCATTTTCTGCAAAATTCATTTTTATAATTTATCCGTAAGATTTGATCAAGATCTTGTAGTTATTGTTTTAATATAAGGGAGAATGTGATCCAACGTCGGCTAGTGGTAGGTATATTCGGTGAAGGTCAGCGTACCCCAGTTGATGGATTTCTAAATGACATTCACTGGTCTATCCTCGATACTCCAGGGGTTAAGCTGACTTTCGCTCTCTTCACCCCTGGAATATGTCATAGCAAAATTGAAGGCTCAGTGTGCACCACCTTGTTGATGAGACAAGGAGACTAGTTTGATCCTTTCATATACATCAAAAGAATCTCGCGGTCACGTAACGGTAAAAAATGACAGGCTTTGAAGTCGGGCGTCTCTCCTTTGTAATCTTCAAAGAACATGTATCAGCCTAGCGATTGGTCAGGTTTTTTTTTACCTGAGACCAATCAAACAGTTATCTCCGTGCCTTCGATTTTGCTATGACATATTCCAGGGGTGTAGAGAACGAAAGTGAGCGTAACCCCTGGATATCGAGGATGAGGAAGAAGTATCCTTATAATCTTACCTTTCCTGTTGTTGATCTTTAGACAAACCCTCAAGTTTATGAAAGAAGGAACAATCCGCATTGTCTTCAAGGCCCCTGAAAGAAACACAAAGCTTAACTGACCAGTTATTTTGACCGGAACGTTATGTTTTTCGCCAACAAATTGACCACAAGCGAGCAAAATGATTCACATGGGTAAATTTGAAAGAAAGGTACATAAAATACAAATTCCAGACATTTTAAGAAAATACAAAATTAAATTACGTATTTATGATGAAAAGATATAATTGTCTTTAAAATAAAATTAGTTCAACTCTGATAGTCCATTCTTGTCATTCTTTCTACTTTTTCAAACAGGAAGTTTATTTTCAGAGAGAGATGCAATGAATAATATTTCATTATGGAAGAGTACCTTAGGCAGTTGCAGATTTTTATATTTATTTATTTATCCTTTAAATCCCATTTTAATGGTTTTTAAAATGTTACACTTACTTCATTTTCTGAAAAACGTTTGTCTCATCATTCCAAATGTATTTCTCTTTCTTGGTAATAAAATACCTTGAAAAGTCAATATTAAACTGGAAAAGAAAAACAACTTAGCATTTAACTGTAAAGTCACTGATATAAAGAAATAAATAACAGAAAATAGAACCAATATATCTCTGATTGCATAAAAACTCACGTAGTCATTTAACCGACATAATTTAAGAGATGTTATTTTTTTCAGACACTTTATTTTCATTTAATTATATATCAAAGAAATCAACACCGACCCCTACTTCGTTCTTTTTTTTTTTGCTAAAATATGCATAAGCCTTTTATGTTTATGTAATTTCTTTTTTATCAATATATTCATGTTTAAATGTTGCTAAAATTAAACAAATATGTAAATAAAAAAAAAAAAAAAAAAAAAAAGTCTTTTCCTATCGTCGTCCTTTCATATCCTCGAAATTCTAGGTGATTAGCTCTCTTACGCTCACTGTACTCCTGGAATGTGTCATAACTGACAAAATAGTAGGCCTGCAGTTACCTATTTGATTGGATTCAGGTAAAAGAAATCTTACCAAACACTATGCTAATACTTGTCTCTTGACAATAAGAGGAGCGACACTTGACTTCTAACACACCTGCAGGTCGCAGGATGAGAAAAGATTAAAACTGATGTGCCCCACTGCATGATCGTAAGAGGCGACTAATGTGGGAATCCCCTGCAGAATTTGGGATTTGCGGTTGTGTCCTCTACTTGTTGGCACAAAAACGATTAAAATAAATCTGCTGCACCAATTGCAATATTTGGGACCTTTTATTTCTACTTTAAACTACCTTTTGTTTCCTAGCCCCTTGCTTGGCAATACCTCATTTTTGTCTTTGATATTGAACGTTAGCGCAGGTGAGGAAAGCACTGGGCTCTGTCCCAATGCGGGACATACCAAACCCTTAAAAATGGTAGTTGTCATTCTCTGCTTAACATAAAGCTTTTGGTGTAACTGCAACAACTGGTATAACCGTGGCGGTTAAATGTGACCGGACTGAATGCTGTGTTTGGTGCCTTTGGCATTTTTTTTTTTTTTTGCAGCGAGTTATCAAATCTGCGCTATCACATGGATGCAACTTCATCTACATATCCTGATTCCTGGACATATACACACATGCACGCTTACACAAACACCATGGATGCACGTCATTAAATGTCCTTATCTGTGGAAAGAACGTTGGACCCTATAAAACCGACAATCTGTGTTTTAAGCCGGTCTATTGATCCGTTACTGGCGCGCGCGATTGATTTGATGTACATCAAAAGATCAAACTAGTCCATTTGTATCATCAACAAGATCACGCATACAGAACCTTTGATTTCGTAATGGCATAGTTTAGGGCTACAGAGAATTTTTAGAGAGCGTAGACCCGGTAGTTTCCAGGATGACGTTTTCTGATTGTCGTGATATGTTCCACCACGATACACTAACAAGAGTAATATTCCGTCTTTGCGTATTGCAGACTTATCTGCTCTTGAGAGCAGGTATTGATTGTTACGTCATTTGTTTGTGAGAGTAACGTCATCAATTTTTAAGAAAACGACGTAATTTTCTCACACAAACCAATGACGTAACAATCAATACCTGCTCTCAACTGCTGGTGAAGTCTATGCATAACCTCAGGGGAGGCTACTCGCCGATTGTATTGCTACGACACATATGTGAACACCGTTATTTACCTTAGTCATCTCCATGCAGCATGCGTAAGGCTAACAAAACACCTCCTTTCATAGATTTGAAGTATGGTTTCATGTCCTTAAAATGAACCCCATTGGCCCCATACAGCTCAAATTCATTCCATATGTGTGCCCCGTGAGTCCAAAAGCCAGAGTGTTGTAAACATCAACACACACGTCGTTCTTGTGTGGTCTTGTCTTTAAACGGAAAAACAGTTCCGACACTACGACACACTGCACCCCGTATTCAGTTTTCAAAATTCCTACTAAATTGGCGATGGTACGCACTACTACATCAGGCGTGTTTTCAGGACGACTTAGACAGTTTCCCCCAATCTGAAGACACACTGCGCGTTCTCCCGCCATGATGTCACCCCGTTGTCAACGATTGATCAGGTTCGAAGTGGTACCACCCGGGAAACCTTTCAAATTAATCATATCACTTCGCAGCCCGAAATTCCAGCGTCGTTCGTCTTTTCTGACATATTGCTCTAACCGTGAAATAAAGCTGTGTCCTAAAACAAGCACTGTCCCTGTCCGGTCGGGTCCCGCAATGCTCAACCGTGACAATGTAAATAAAAGAGTCTCACAAAAGTTCGTACCCCCACTAACAACAAATTATGCAAACATATTTACCAGTTTCAGCTCCGAAACGAATGCAATTTGTTCATATGAAGAGTTTTGAGTCCAAAATGGGTTAAATGTGGGGTGACACTGACAAAATGTGCGTTTTTGTTGATATTTACACAACTCAATCGGTGCACTGTTGCTGATCCCTGACGAAGGTCTGGTTCAAGTGCGACCCACTCAACCGTTGCCAATTTAACTGACCAATCAGCGTTGACCGTTCACGCTATGTACGCGTGGTCAATATGTGTCTGGCATAAGTGGAGCCGCTTGTGTAACCGAGGATAACATGAATTAGAAATTCAAATAAAAATAAGTCTTATAAGTAAGACTTTGCATATTTCATTACTTACAGCTGTTTTATATCGACGTCAGCTTATCTATATATTGTATAGCAACCGTCTTAATAATCAAAAAATATTTTAGAGTAAGTTTGAAGATACATACACACATACTTATATAAAGCAGCAATAATGCAAATTATTATATTTAATGTTTACCCGTGAGGTATACTAAGTTAAAGTTGGTACGCTTCCTGCCAAACACAGCCAATTACATATGACACGATGGGTTGAAACTAAGGAAAATGCAAAAGTACCGTAGATTATTATAAATGTCTAACTAAACATATGTTGGGAGGTTTATGATAAAATCGTTGTTGCAGTTGTTAAAAAATGTTTTGTTGCTTACATTTTTCAGCTCCTAAAAGCGGATCACCCAGGATGGAACTGTTCACACCACTTCTGGTACTCGGGACGCTGATAAGAATGTGTTTCTATCCGTAATGGGAATGGATACCGACATAGAACAATGAGATATCCGGAAAACATCGTTGTTTTTAACGAAACAAATGAAGGATGTCTGTTTCCGTTCCTACTACAATCGCAAGCGTTGAATCACAATACATGTGAGGAGCTGCATGTGTGTGTGTTATTTATTCAATAATAGTTTAACCGTTTGACTTTACAAAACATTGACGATTACACATATAGAATAATTGTTAAACTCATATTGGTCGATTTCAGTTCTCCATTCAGATGCAAAATTAAAAATAATTGTATGTGTAAGAATCTCGTAATTAGTTGATAATTTTACTTGGTTGTCTCATACGAAACACGCGATATATAAATTATTAATTCTGAATGAAATGCTTTAAAATTAAATTAAGCTACATTGTAAATAAATCAATTGCTTCTATAGCAATGACATTCACAGTATGTTAATAAATGCTACTGAAAACTGCGTATTGCTTTATTTTCTATTAGCAGTCATTTATCTTTGTTTTTAAATATGTAAACCATATTAATTGAAAACGTTCACTTACCTTACACTATCTAAACTAAAACGACATAATTGGAGACAGCATACATTAGCAGTATACATATTATAAAAGGATTGACATTTATTGTATGTTTCTAAATTTTTACGATTTTTTTTCATTGACTTTTCCTTTACCGATCATTGTACCACTGCCAAAAGCGAACAGTTTAAATAGGAAATGTGAACCGGCTTGACACTTGCTTTAATAAGGCATCACCTGAACAAAAAAATACCTTGCAGAACAACTATGAAAAAAACAACCCAATAACATGGTGACATATGCCTGTCACAAATTAATTTATTTCGAGAAAGTTATTTTGTTAAAATTATCTCGCTATTTCAACTGGTTATGATATTTTAGTCGACTACAGGTAAATATCATAACCATAACCTCGCTATCGTGATACATGTTTTACCATCAGCAACATCATACGTTTACAGATGTAATATCTCGATAATCATGAGAATCGAGTCAAAACAGTATATCATGATACATGTAGTTATATTGCCAAAAAGCAATAAATAACTAAATATGTAGCCTTAATCATTTTGATACTTCCAATGCCAACTACTGCCATCACTACTATATTTTGATGCGTAAAGTTAAATATAGAACAGAGACACTCGGGACGCGTCATTTTTTAACTGTATCTGGAAGCTGAGGGTATGAGGACAATGTTAATGGTAAGTTATATTGATACTTAAGACGATATCATGTCAGTTTCACTTCAGTATTTCGTACCTCTATCACTTTTAATGGATTTGTAACTTTAATTCTGATAGAGTTATTGCGCTTTGAATATTGAAAGGTATAATTTCATCTGTGTGTGGTAAACGTTAAGCATCCATCTTTTTATTGCTTTACATGTATCTTTATAAAACTATTCTGTATTACAATATGTTATGGTAGTCATGGTAGCTCTAGTGTCACAGGTGACCTACAAATGCTGCAAAACATACTAATAATAGCATTCTATTAAGGGAACATTAATTCCCTATTTGTATTAGAACCGTTCAGAAATTGATTAAATGACACTGATGATTTTTCCTTTGACTTTACAAGTTATGTACGTCTTCATACTAACTGTAAATCAAATTTTCAATAACCTGATAAAGTGATGCCAATTGTATGATTATCAGTGTATTTGCATTACGACTAAGTAGGCTTTAATCTATATGTACTTTCTTTTCAATTTCCTTTAGGAATCACAGAAGAACATATAAGGTTTGTTCATTAGGACAGATTTGTAGTGCAGGATGAAGATTCATTCCAAGCATTTGAGGAAATCCTGCAACATATGTGATCTAAACTCCAGCAAATATACATATAGTCACCTGGACTTTCGAAAGGTAAGTTTTTTAAAGTCATTTAATGTACATAATTAAAACCAACAGAATAGAAATTAATTCTTGTGTAAGAATATTAACAAACTGGGTATTCCAAAATATACCGGAAAGGGGAGATCGGTGCTTAATCTTTCCTCCTGTATTTGGAATCTTTTAACAACAACTGGAGAGTAGTTCCTGTCCATTTTCGACTGAAAAGATAAAGTAAAAAATATCTTATGCAAAAATGAGCATGTGTATCTTTTAAATATTAAATAATCAGTATCGGTCCATAGACAGCCATATTGGAGCTTGGCTACACCAAGTAATTTGAGGAAGTCTCTGGACAAATCCAATTAAGCTAATATTAGTGATTAAGCAGTTTTATTGGCTGGTAAACCTTACATGTAATTTCATTAAATAGAACACTGGATCCTAAAAATCAATTAATGATACAATATCTATATTGGTATTTGGGACCCCTTTAGATATTTGTGAAATACACGCCAGGTGTCTCAAATAACTTAAACATAAATAATGTCTTATTTGCAGAGAAAAACACAAAACCCATAGCATGTGCTACTGCATTACTGTCCATATATGTATCATGTATGTCTTTATAACCCCTCGCATGGTTAATGATGTCATACTTTTTTACTCAAATCATTTAATGTAGGGTATGTTTATATGTGTTGATGTAATGGCAACATTGATAGAAACATGTTCAAAGGGAGATAACTCCGAATATTAGAAACGTTGCTCCGACCGGGAAATAGGGATTGCATATTATTTTTAATGCAAATTCAACTAGCTCACACAATAATCTTCCGTAGTTTTGTTTTAGGATTTGTACTCTAAACTCATAAAAAGAGGATTATTTAACACACAAATCTAATAAGCTGGCATTACTGATACACCGTCTCACTGAAGTCGTTCATAATATTTGAAATAATTTCCATTACAAGTGATTGAATAATGTGAATATAAATGAGATATAAATTATTTGGGGGGTCGGATGGGGCGAAATCAGAAGATTTTGAAATTCTATTTTAATACAAAATAAAGCGTTCCCTTTTTAAATGACCCGTTTGCCTTTTAATAATACAGCCAACCTTTAAACAAATTTAAACAAACATGTCATTAAGGATTGTTTAGAAATCGAATTTCAGCAATGAACATGTAGTTGGTCTTGATTAAATTACTTAGATAATTGATATATCCTATGCTCTATAGCACACCATTATATTAACCCTACTATTAACTATCGGTCGATATTGGCTTTTCACCGAGAGGTAGGTGTTTTGTGTTTTAGTGTTTCTTAATGCATTTTGATTCCTCCTTCAACAGCTGCAGTGAGGTTTTTGTCCATTCTTCAAACAAAAATGTCATGTGATTCTTTTTCAATAATTCAAATAAGCCTTCAGACTGCTGCTTTCCGATGTTACGAATGAGGAAGCAGTTAATAAGACAATATGATTGTTAGAAGTTTGGTGTCTAGAAAGTATAATCAGTATTTATATCAACAATAATCTTAGTACTTCACACAAGGAAATACACTGTGTTATTTTTCATGCTCAGATCCATCTGGAACTTAGGAAATACAAGATTTTATGGTATCCTGTTAAATAATGTTAATATATTTTAAGCAACTATGTTTTTAATGTTTACGCATTTAATTAAGAATTAAAATGAATTATGAAATATCAGTGGTTTGATTTAACTCTGAAGGCATCGCTCTCTACCCCAGGTAGCTCAAGACCAGATATCAGGATTCTAAGCATCTTTTTAAGGTTTTACCCATTCTGTTGTGCAGGACAAGGGCGTGGGGTTGTGGGCAGTGAAAACGCTCAAATCAATGTCTCGTCTTATCTGACTTCAGCGTACAGTGATGCTTCGAGTGTATTGCTTGCAGTGGGTGGGCGATCCTAATATAAATTTACTGATAATAAACTCTTCAAAATGTTTGCGGTATAGATGCTTTCAGATATGAACACACCATGCAGATTCATTAACATTCAATAAGATTTTCCAACATGTATTTTTTATATTTGCGTTATTTTTAACCTCGTTCGTTGAAAACATCCGGTTCCAATATTCAGTTTTTTTATTTCAGTTTTCCGAGGCAATTGTTCAGATCAGAATGAATCCTCCATAAATGAGTAATAGCATGGAATTAATTCATCCTTGTAAGGCAGTTGGAACATAGATTTTTTTGTAATTCGTGCAAATAGTCCATTTTAAACACATACCGAATATAACTATCTAAAGCATGAAAAATTTCATCAGGGCAATGAGGACAATATCAAACACCAGGTGACCACAATATAAAGAAGACATATAATTAACCACCTATCAACGTCGGAAACGAAACTAAAGGAAATATTTGAGTTCCTTGCATTTTACAGGACAAACAAACCTCTATTTTTAGTCAAATCAGGAGAAGTTTGTCGGTAAATTACATTCCAAGTCACAGTAAACATATTTTAAATTATACAAAACATTGTAATATATTAATTGAAGCTTGGTCACGTCTTCGGTAGTAAATAAGACGGAAGGGTTACGTGTAGAAGTTGCTTCCCTTTTCTCATATTTAAAAAAGCAAATAATTTCTTTAGGCGAAGGGCAACAGGAAACAGTGAAGCAAAATAAACAAATAATAAAAGATACCGTCAACCGCCAAATAAACATGAACTTGTTTGATATAATCTATGGGCAAATACGAGCTCCCAAAACAATGGTGTAGTTATTTCAAAATTTCAAAGCATACGTTAAAATCCCCAATTAATCATGGGTATTTTAATGTGTTGTTCAGATATATTGAACGTATATTTTAGTTCTTACAATGATACATGACAAGGTTAACTCAGTTTGCAATAAGGTATATTAAGGGCAATATCTTCATAAAATAGTTCATTGGTATTATATTATGTAAATATCTTTTTTGTGACCCAATAGGATTCTTCGAAATTTAACGTTCTTTGATGTGGATAATAAGTCTTTTTTTTTATGATCAGACACTACAATCCCATGGTTTGAAATCAGGTTATCACGAATTTCTCTCCAGCGTGTACTTTAGCCTCTCAACTTTAAAATATTGGTATCGCGATATCGCTAATCGAAATATCTTTGGGTATATTCTATTTGTTTCGGATCTCTTAATGAGACATTGTTTTTCTTTTTTAATAAGGGTTAGACTTCAAACGCCAATAATCAAAATATCCCAAATTAGGATGTCATCACTTTAAGTATCCCCGTACCACTGCCAAAACCAGTAACTATTTATTGGGAACTGTTTTATGTTTCGGCCTGAATAAAAGCTTCGATAAATCATTAGTGATTTACTAGTGGTATACTATCGCCATCAGCTGGTCATGGGAAGTATCCAAATATAAATAAAGGGGAGGTTACTGTATTCGAAATCTACAGTGCAGTGGGAAGGGGTTATTAGGAATGAAATTATATAACCCGAATGATTTACGTCCTATCTCAATTAACATTTCTATATAAACTTTTTTTCTCTCGACAATCACTATCTCACAATGCGAGAACTATGCTAATGAGCACAACATAAAAATACAGAAACGTGCACTCCTGATTATGTATATACAATGTAAAACATTTTTGTTAGCCATGGCATATCAACCCTTTTCAAACTTACAACTGGATCTGGAATAGCTAAATAAACTGTGACTTGCAAACCACATACTTGTAACCGTTTGAATCTGATATATAACTACGTATACAAAGGAAACTTAGGTGAATAATTGTGAAAGTGGAGCCAACACAAGTGCTTTGTTAACGACATGTTTATTTTTTGCATACGTTTTATCGCTATGTGGCTCTTGAAACATTTGATAAATTATACTGTATCCTATTTCAACTCCCTTACATATGCTTCTGCAATTTTATTTTTGTATTTTTTCGAGCATTTGTAAATAAATAGAATAATCGAAGGGTGCGGTCGTCTAGGTTTTTAATGACTACATTTACACCTTGTAACGTCTAATAAATCAAGTACCTCTTAAACATGTGCTTGTGTTAAAACAGATGAGTACTCTTCAGGAACCATGACTCCCCTTAATTTCGTTTTTGATGTAGCTGCAGTAGGACGGGATCACTGAACTACCACTGATCAGGTGATAAAGCAGATACAAGTGACAGTATTAAAAATATGTTGTTGCTAAATGACAGAAAAAATCGCAGGTCTCATAACATGTTGCTCTGAATTTTATTTTACTCTTTAACGCCGTCAGAGATTATGTCTACTCTCTCATAAAACTAACAGAAAGCCATCAATAAACAAAAATACGAATTCCAATTTTATCAGATATAATTTCCTTTAAAAATCGCATTTTATTTAAACTATACCAAAAGCTGATATATCGTTCAAAAACCAATACACATAATACAAACTAATGTTAATTCAAAGTTGGAAAAGAACAAACTTTGTCTGGTAAAAGGACAGTCTCCTGTTAATGGATATTCTCTTGTTAATGGACATTCTCTTGTTAAATATTCTCAAACAGAAACAGTTATATCATCTTGAACATTTTGCCTGATTGAACCGTTTCTCAATGTGATTTTCTATCTATACAATTTATCTCTCCCAAGAAATCCATAATTAGTGTACACATGAAGCGAGTATAAATAAAACATGATTTTAAAACTATAAATTGTTTGCTTACCTTAATGTCAATAAAGAATGAAATGCTCGATCCTGCTTGTAGATTTTATAAACTCTTTTATATCAGCAGAGGTATATACGCAATATCTATATTAAATGGTGATATATGTTCATATAATTCATATGAGATGGAACTCGGAATTTAATAGGTAAATCGAAATATTTTGCGGCGGTATATACCGTCGGTAAATTTCCCAATTGCATATAGACCCGGAATTGGATTGATATAAATTAAAACGGGGCAGATTCCTTTGGATTTTGTTATTTGCAGCGGTATGTCTTGATTACACTTTCACAAACTGAGTTTTACTTATCCCCTAATATTTTGCTTAATACACAATTACGACAAACACATGTACACAAAACAGTTTTCTTAAAAAAAGAGTAGTTTGCCCTTTGAATGCCAGGAGGGCTATATATGGCTTATATCGGTTGACGACCAGATTGGCAATACATTTAGTTGCTAAAATTTCGTAAATGATTAATTATGTAATTAAACATGTACTAGTCCAAACGTAGAAATAAACACTTATTTGACAATTTGTGTTCCATATTATTTAATAATACTTTAGTTTTGATGTTGCTAAAGTTTTTCGTTTGCTCACAGACACTTTGCGCTATTAACGACGTATTTTTTTCACGCATATTTTCACGTCACTTTCGTACAGGATGACCTTATACTTAATATACAACAAAATGTCGCCATATTAGTCCACTGAAGATTCAATTTAGAATGCAACATTTTAAAGTGGGTTCCGAAGCTACAGTTGAGACATAGTGCTCACCTAAACTTTTAGGTGACTACTATATAACCCCAAAAATATCATGGTTATTTCTTAAAAATACGACTGGTGTGTTTGACTTAACGTAATGGATACTTGTACACCCCGTATATTACCAAAGCCATGACTGGCTTCAGTACCTGTCGGTTGATAAAAGGTTGTATAAATTCAATCTGTTTTCGTCAGAAAACGATATCAGACATGCTATACAAGTCAACAATTAAGTTTTAAGATGCATTGCATTTATGAAGTAAAGTAGATATAAATTATTAAAGTAACGCACACATAGCCAACAGATAGAGACAGGAAAGCATTAAATCATTTGAATTTCAAGACTAAAACAATTTATAACGGACCCTATATTATCCGGCCACAATAGTAAACAACAGAAGTCTAGATTTGTGGTAAGAAATGAATAGAAAAATGACAAAACCTGATTATATTAAATCTATCTACATTATTTATTTCAAGGCAGTTTACGCAATATGTCTTTTGGAGCTGATTAATCACCCCTTTGACCAATAAAATTGTCATTATTAATATTCTCATATTAAAGGAACTGTTTAAATCATATAAAGTATACGTGAGAATATCGAATAAAGAAATATCCCCTGTGTGTTTTTACAAGCTACGACGCTTACAGATTTAAGAGAGACAGCTTTAAAAAATGCGACAGAAAGGACACTATCGCTATATTGTTGTTAACATTCCCTGTATCCGTGATATGGACTTGTATATCATTGGATTTTCTGTTGCCAAACCCAATTGGTCTTTCGCGTATCTAGGCGACATCTTACTGATTTGCATTAACAAATACTGTATATATTCAACAGGCATGTAAGCCAAGGTTTGACTATGACTTTTAATGTCAGGCTTTTACACAACACAACTGTAAAATAAATATAGTTTGAGTGAAATCTATAAAACTGTCAACTTTTGAAGCAATTATTCATGTTTCCACGTGAGCGAATCGTATGTTTATCACAAAACTTGTGTTTTTCGCGTAGCCAGAATACCTTAACAAGTTAACAACGTTGAGTAGCGTCGCCAAACTTGTAACAATAGTTACGTTGCTAGTTCAGTTACATTCGATTTACATTTAGCATCGACGCAAGGTCACGTGCAGATACTAGATTTTATGCAACTCTATTGAAATTGACTTCTGTCCTGAAGAAAAAACTCGTGCTATGAAATATCTAAAAAATAATATAAGATGATACAAAATACACTTCAAAATTTGATATGTTCCTCAATGATACAGTTAGACTAAACTGCGTATTTTGAACGAACTTCATCTTGGACTTCGCCATCAAAAAGATGAGGGAAACTGCCGTTACTTTGATTAAGTATACCTGATGTGATAAATGTTTGTTTGTATTTCTGTGGTTAGGCATTTCATTTTGAAATTATATTTTTGCGCCCGGTTAGCTTTTACAGAGAAAACACTTCGACTCCAAAAATGATGCTCGCGGTATTCAAATTACATTTTCATGCGAAATACATTTCCTTTTTTAATGTCTTATTGATATTTGTTTGAAAATATAAAGGTGCATTTATTATTATCTTTTTGTGGACAATTTAACAAAGTTTTGAGGTCAACAATTTAAATGCAATTTTTTCCAACTTGTGTTTGTTTTGAATAAATTGAATTTATGTGTTATATCTGAATAATTGATTTTGACGTAAATGATTTGTTTTGTATGGACAAATTGTTTATTAGAGCAGAAAATTGAAAGATGTGTCATGCTTCTGCCCCTCCATTGACCAAAGAAACTCACAAGGGTCGAACGGATATTAGTATTCAAACATAGCAATTTGTGTAGGTCTGACTAGAAGGCATCTTTATGCAAAAATAAATGCGTTTCGGTGTGTTGCCATAAAACGGCTAAATATGGCACCCATCCTGTACAAATATACTTTTTGTCAATATGTTGACTCAGCATTGTACAATATTAAAGACACATTTATTAGTGTATTTTGAGTGTTCTAGCAAACATTATCAGATCAAAGCAGACTTTGAAATAAGAAAAAATAATTGCTGGGTTTCATTCTTTATAGGAGAAGTCTAGATATGTTATGTATAATTTTACCATCGATGATCAATTGCTATATATCATAAATAAGCTGAATCTACTAAAGTGATTTTTATTTTACACATGACAACCAAGAATTCCTTTCCATGACCGTGTACCTTATCATAAAAACAGTAATTTATAACCTTACCTCACGTGAGTGTGTCGTTTTACCAGCACATGCGTATAGGCCAGATGCTCCAAACTATATAAATATGCAAGACATACGTTTTTAATCGTAGGCCTGCAGACGAACATGAATCACTGATCTTGAAGCAAACAGGAGATGTAAGTATTTCATAATCATCATAATTATTGGTTTTAATAGCATTTC
>JAUMHH010105756.1:0-17931 GCA_032359455.1 Chlamys rubida
CCAGATGGCTTCCTTTATCTGCCGCTTGAACAGATTGCTCTCTCTGTCCAATACTTTGGAGTTATCCCAGTCAATCACATGATTTTTCTGTAAGACTGGAAGGCGATTCGTGGTCCGCCTTGGTGAACATCGGAAAGATACGGTAACCCAAGACGGTAGGAAATTCACCAGATCAGAAAGGAAGCAGTTGGAGTTCCAGATAATTAAATTGTCAATCACATATCATGCCACACAGACAAATAATGTGATTATACTGTATACAGACTGCGAAACAACATTTTGTCTTTACAAAATATTTTTATATATTGTTCTTATTAATTAATTCTTTTATCATGTTTTGAGGATTTGGCTTTATAATACAATATTTCTTACTGTTAAAGTACATATCAGTAATGCCATACATGGTTTTCCACGCGATCAGCAATCGTCAGCTGCATTATATTGAAATCCCATATAGCTCGTGAGTTAATGAAACATAAAACTGGTGTCTACAAGGATGAGTAAATAGGACGCAACACCGAATACAGGAAGAGGAAATGGTTTGTTATTTACTGCTGAATAGGTCATCAAACTAAATGGATTACGGGGCTATCCGGAGGGAGCGTCATTTTGGCATTATACAGATGAAAATATATCGATTTTAGAAACGGAAACTATATTGAAATATGTCATATAAATTCTAATTTACGAAATTACGTTTGACTGTTATTTCCATATTTGATCCCTACTATGGCAGTAATGTTTTCCTAAGGGAGGCGACATTTACTGTAATGATGAAGCATGGTGGTTTTCATCAATAGATCATCCTCCTCCAAACGTAGTGTCGTCAAAATAAATGTTAGATGCGCCATACTCATCTTCCGAAATTCACACCTCAGTAATTTACCTCCAGATTCCTAGCGTAGGCGAGGTATTAGATGGACACTGTAAAACCAGTTCTATATTTTAACGATAAATGTACCATGTATGGTTACAATTTTATCATAAACCGAAGAGAATGTGACAAACGCACTGTAAACGTATTCCAACATTAGAAGGAGTTCAACAATATCATCACGATGTGACGCTTTAGGATGACCGCCGTGCGACACTTTTCTTTATGGAAATAGTTTTGTGGATATTTTCGCGCTTATTTTCCTTACTCAGCCGCCTAAAACGCGAATGTTTCAACACCGTGAAGATACAACTTTTACAGTTGTCTATTTTCTGAGCTATTTGTTTGACAAACTCGCTGTTGAGATGGAAATGTTTCTGCAACAGGTGTTAAAAGGGAAAAAAATATCATATTAAAAAAATGTAGATGTATCATGCATCAAAGACGTTCATCAGGAATTTTTCATTTAAAAGTCAAATTAGTAAATATTTTTTAAGTCATTGAATGCCCCATGCCACAGAGCGGGAGGTGCAGACCGGGAGTCCACACCAGTAGCAGTAGTAGAAGCGTCAATAGTAGTCGACGACTAATGGTATGACGTCGACAACGGTGAGTTAACGGTGCTAAAATGTCCTTAATGAATATTCGAGCTGATTCAGCAGTAGGAAATCCTATGTTGTAAACTGGTTTCTGTTTTTGATCACATTAGTCATTTTGATACTGATGTTAACCTCTTTTGAAGTGTTAAAGCTGTTTTATATGATAATGGATCTAGCACCATACACGATAAAATATTTAACAGTCATCCCCACTGGAGACAAGTTACTTCACAACTTAACTCCTTGTCGCGAGTCGTGTGGTGTCCAGGAAATTGTTTATACTTTCGAGGACCATTAGTTACAAAATCGTGTGTAAAGCATTCCACAGAACCTGAATTTTCTGAATTTTTCAGTATCGTGAATATACCTTTTAAAATTTTGTGTACAGCCCTTAGATAAACCTACAAACCCAAAATATTGTAATATTCCAATAACTGCAAGAACCATATGAATGGTTTTCCATCGGAAACTTCTTAAATCGTTCTTACAGCTAATAAACAATAAAAAAGAGTTCTAAAATGCTGGTTAATTTATGATTCTGACGAGGAAAAATCCACCGTTGCTATGAGAGAAAATAATGGTAGACAACGGAACATTTATTCCAATGATGTTGTTGTAATAGTAAGAAATGTACACACACTCTAAGGGTGCTACCCGATATTGATAATAAAACGCGCATGACTACATAACGAGATGGCTTTTTGTTTTAAGTGCTCTATTATACATGTTCTCGACAGGTGTTAAACATGAGTAAACTAACGAAATACCAAGTTGTAAAATCCACCTTTCCAATTCCCAATCATGCTTGACAGTAAAGAGTTAAACTCTGATTACATAATCGCAATTTGGCAAAATTTACACTTTTTCATAGGATAAAAACAAGATTCTTGTTTACAGCAAGCTGCGTGACGTAACCGGTAACTGTCGTAACGTCATGATGTGTTGACGTCAACAGGTAATTGTTCACAAGACGACACGTAATTAACCAGTGTACATGGGGGTATGTGGATCAGGTTAAGTCAGTAAATCCAACATCAACTGGCACAAAACGAGGCTTTTAGGTGAAGGTCATAAGACAGTTCCTAGTGTAGGTTTTTATGGGCTGCCGGTAGTATATATAGAAAACTTATGTTTCTGAAGAATGTGGCGTATGTGAGTAGCGTAAACCTTAGTATGTAGTGTCATCCGCTATATCTATGAGATTTTAACAACTTTCCAGCTCCTTCAATGTGTGAAATCGGTATTGTACTGTATACACATTAGCGTTGTACGGTATACAGCATAGTGTTGTACTACATATTGTGTATACATAACAGTGTCTTTCTAGATCCATAGTAGTGTTGTACTGCATATCGTTTATACACATAATGTTGTAGTGCTGTACTTAATTCACAATAATGCTATACTATACACACAATAGTGTTGTACTATGTACATACTAGAGTTGTGCATTATACATACAAGTGTTGTAATACGTAATAGTGTTGTAAAATATACGAAATGTTGTTTTATGTTAAATTTGTTTACCGATACAGGATCTATAAAGATCTTCTTCACTGGACTCAAAAGCATAACATTTATGTTTTACTATATACATAATATTGTTGTACTATTTACATCATATGGTTGAACTACTTATTGGAGATACATAACTGTGTTTTACTTTATTCATAAAAGTGTTTTACTTCATATTTTTTATGCAAATAATATGATAGTGTTGTACTATATTCACAATGATATACTATACACACATTAAGGTCGTACTATGTACATAATGCATAGTGTTGTAAAATATTTGTAATAGTGTTTTACTATATACACAACAGTGTTATACTATGTGCATCATAAGTGTTTAACTATATACACAATAGCGTTTTACTTAATCTTAATTTCTACTGTAGTATTTTATTATATACGTAATAGTGTTTTATTATTATATACACAATGGTGTATTACTATATACAAAATTGTGATTTACTATGTACACGATGGGGTTTTACTATATACACAATAGTGTTTTACTATTATATACACAATAGTGTTTTACTATATACATAATACTGTTGTTTGCGACTAGTGTGCACTAGAGTTGTCAGAATTGAAGGCATAGTGAACTAACCCAGTGTTTGTATCTATATAAATATACTACAAAAATGCTCTGTTTAGTTGTTGCTATTTAGTTAAAACAATGGACAACTGATTTTGTACAGTAATATTTACACTCCATTAGAATATTTCTTTAATTGTCACTAAAACATAATGTGGGTATCTGTATGCGTTTTTATATTTGTTTTGTGGTCTTATTAATTTATGTTTATTTGTGTTGGCTTTGACTGTTTTGTTTTACCCTGTAGGTTGACGCTGCCGTATTTGTTCTAGTTGGTTCTGATACACACTGGTGGGAATGTTCGAAGGCATGATAACCAACGAAGATACTACTGTTTCAAATAATCTAAACTCGTAAAGGAGAGGTAAAGGTATCTTGAAAATACGACTTTAAACTGTAGTGTAGACTGAAACCTCGCCGATGAAAACTCTGTTAAACTAGCTGCTGGGTCCACAGGGCACAATAACAAATCAATTAAAATATATGGCTCTGGGGTATTTTTTTTATTTATATTTCGTGCACACATGATTGCATGTGCTCCAAATAGATAAAACGAACAATTTTAATCTTATATTCATGTTCATTTAAAAATAAAAGTATTCACAACATTTTTTCTATATTCAATATAGATTTGAATTTCAAGAACATTTAACAACTAATTCCCCACTTGTATACACGTATATAGGAAAATATAAACGACTAATTTATTGTATTTCAATGACATGTATATTTATTAAGACGCTATATTTTCTTTTGAAGCTTTTTTGTGTTTCTTACGCGAAACTACGTTGTAAAGTATTTCAACAGACATTCTCTTCGAATATCCTCATTCACTCATCTGGCAACGCAGTCATGCTGTAGTTTACGTAGCACATGGCACGTGTGTGACATTTGGATTATAAACATACCTATAAGAAGATAACTGAGGGCCACACGCCTACAATTTCAACACTTCTTCCTCCTATATGTAAGTAGTAACCAAACCTTCAGTAGGGTATACTCTGTAAGTAACAGCTGCCTACTGCCGAAAGTATTGTTAAGCACATTGTAAAATTGTGCATTCGTTCTTTTTATACTAGTCTTTAACATCATATCTACAGTAATGTTTGAATGTAATGCAAATTACCATTAAAACTGCTGAAACAAAAGCAAGTAATCTTTATACAGATTATTCGAATGTGCGGCGCAATTACCTAGCTGTTTGAGCATGTTAACATATCTGTTCTATCTCTCTGACAGGGAGAATATTGCACTCGTAACCAACCTCAGTTTTATATGTGACCCAGATGAAATGTTACAATAAAGGCAAACAACTGGATTAATCTTCACTGTTTTGATGGCTTGAGTTGGTGTGTTCTCCATACATCGTGTGAAATATATGATCTATCAAATACCAGGAGCAGGAAATCCTAATCATTTAACCATTACCGTCTTATTGAGCAATCTATAGTAATACCCATTAACCTAAAAAACGAAAATCCACACAAAATCATTTGTACCATTATCCCAGTGGCGTGTATATTTCAAACATTTAAGTCCACAATTTACCAAAATAAGTTCTTTGAAAGTTTGGTTACCATTGACATCAAACGTTTAACATTGTGTTACTGTTTAGTGGTGAGGCGTTTATTGCGCTTTTTAAAAGTACAGGTACAGAAGTGGGCTATCTTCGTTCTGTAAGAAGTACGGTACGTGCTAGATTACTGAGTATAACGGCAAACCGCGGAAATCGTTAACGGTATTACAGAGGCGAACCCGTACACTTACACCGCTGCCTTCTTCAATCGTTCATGCTCTATCAAATTCTGATTGAGATCGAAAAAAAGCAATGATGATTATAATGTTCCATAGAAACACTTTAGCATATGCTTGGGCAGCATCATTAATTGAATAACACGGAAACAGTTAGCTATCTACCGTGAAAAGCGTATACCTTCCTGGATTTGCTCTATATTTACATTGCGGGTGCCGTTAGCCAAAAACCGGTTTCCCTTTAAGACCACCTAATCATATTTTACTTTTACTTTTTCAAGGAATATCCGTGTAAGCAATTTAATTATTCATACTTGCCAACGTTTTATCGATTTTGAGTTTGCGAAAAATCTTTTTTACCCGTTTGTATTCACTTATTTTCTTGTTCTCTAAGTCATATAAGGATTTATGCATCTTTGACGTCAGAATCATTTTGGACTAGCACAAATATAATTGACATAGACGTTTGTGAGTCTCAATTTGTCGACACCATTGAAAACGATTGAATCAGCAAAGCAGTTATAAATATACGATGCATACGGGATTCACCTACGCAAGAAAAGTTCTGGTGTGCGCTGTACGCTATCGGGTTTGTGGTACCAAGGTCGTGCATTTCTGGCACCAACACAACAGGGTAACATTTCTGAAATGGCGCGTCCTGAATCTTTATTTATGAACAGGTGTGTTCCACATTTTATAATAATTACAGAACCACAATATTGCGTGCAGACTTGTTTTATAACAGAACCATTGTGTGTGTGTAATATCTGGATTTGTTTTATAACGTTTAACGTCTTTTGAACAGCTATGGTTATTTAAGGCAAGCCCCCACGTGTGTAACACACGTGTGTATGTGTGTGTTGTCGGCAGTATGCTAGTCTATTTGCCTCCTCGCGGTTGCGCAGATTACGTTTGATAAGGTTTAACTTTCTATTAACAGCTGAGGTCGTTTATGAACGTGCCTTGGTGTGTGTAAGTTATGCGTGCATGCGTGTATGTGTGCTTTGGGCAGGGTATTAGTGTTCCAACTGAGTTTAGATTTTGTTTTATATTTGATACATTTTCAAGATTCTGTATCCTTAGATACTCAGTTACATGAGGTAATTCTTGCAAACTGGGGGTACAATCAACTGTTTTTGGGGTGAAAACCCCTCTTTATGGGGTTTCTGGGAACACTTGGCATGTTAGTGTATTTGTCTCCTTGCGATAGCACGGTTTTTACACTGACGTTATAGTGCTACCTCATTTAAATACCATGAATAAGGTACCCAGCACAGTATTGACCCCGTCACATGTTACTCATGACGGGTAAACCAGATGTTGTGATTTCCATAAGTAGTAGCTGAAGGAAAAAACAATTACTACTTTTAAGGAGTTGTTTTTGTCCCAGCTTGGGGGCTGAACCCATTTGCTACTCCACTTGGGCAAACGTTTAATACTACAGCCAAAACAAAATAGGTATTTCCAATTTGGGTACTGGGAAACAAAAATGTTTTTTGGGAAGTAAAGAGAAAATATAACAATCCCAAGTGTTGCTATGGGGGCAGCAGATCAATTAGGGAGGTCACACATTAGTAGCCTCGCAAGACATGCAGTGGTATAAGCCTATGCTTTTCCCCAACCTGCAGGGAAAGAGCGCAGATATAATGCTGACATAATAGTGCTACCTCGCTGAAGTACCATGCCGAAACTTTGGTTGGTTCGTTGGTTAGTTGTATAGTGTTTAACGACCGATCAACAGCCAATGTCAGTTAAGGACGTGCGTCCATGTGTGTTGTGTATGTGTGCTGGAGGTAGGTTATCTTAGTTTTTGTTTGGGGTTTAACGTCCTCGCAACAGCCAGAGTCATGTGAGGACGACAATGTCACCTAAACAGAATTTAAGGAAGAAAACCTCCGACTCTGCAGGGGTGCTCCTCATTAGTCGCCTCTTACGATCGTGCAGTGGGATACAGCAGGGCTATTCTGTCGCCAAGCCTGCACGGGTTATGCCGAAGGATTCCACCGGGTCACGGGTAGACCACATGTTGCAATAACCCTGGATGCTGACAGTTTAGCAGGGAATAACGACTACCCTTTTAAGGTATTTGGTATCTTCCTTCCTGCGGACAGGACCCATTGCCTTCCGGACTTCGGCAAACTTTCAACACTAAGGCCAAACATTAGGTATTTCCAAGCGAAGCGCTAGCAAACAAAACACTTTCTTTTTCAGAAGAAGAATAAAAAATATCAAGATCAAAAATGTTACTATGGGTGCAGTCAATCTATTTTGCTCGCTTTTGTGCCCCAAAATGGAGTATAAAAAACATATCCCCAGTTCTAAAGGTTCCCACATTATTTGCCTCTTACTACATGCAGCAGGTAACAAAAAGTTTATTCTTTTCTATATCCCTGACCCGCAGGTGTTGTGTGTGCTATAACAGAACAGAAGCGTTGTATGTTTTTATTAGAACATCATTGTTTCTGTGATGAAAACAATATTGTGTTAGGGCTAAGTAATACTAAAGACAAATATGTCAGGAATAATTTCCTTTGCTGTTTATAAATGGTTGAATTGTATAATAGATTGGCTTCCCTAACTTCAAACCTTTCCAAGCTCTTACCAAGATTGTGGTATTATGTACATGTACATCAAACACCTGATAACCTACATACAAATTGTACATGTTTATAAATAGATCATAGAGCGCGTGCATGTACCACAGTAGGGCGTTCTTGTTTCACAAAAACCGTAAAGAATTAAGAAGCACGTCTTCTGCAAAAATAAAATCAACCACTGTCTAGAATGTAATCGTTGTTAAGATAGTGTGACAATGGGCAGTGTTAAGCTCGATACAAGGCTGACGCTAGGCTTCCATATAACGTATACCCAGTCACTCAACATTAGACGGGTACCAATAGGCGGAATAGGTAAACATTCACATTCAAATCGTTGTTTATTTTATAGTCCATCTAGGTATAAATACTCTTCATACATCAATATTATGTTAAAGGTGACAATGCAAATAGTGCAGAGGAGAATGGACACATCGTTTACACTATCTTTTTGTTACAAGATTCTATGCATCATAAATAATTTTGATATATGTTTTTTTAATGATTTTGTCCTATTAAAAACGTTATACTAACTTATAAATGAATGTTTTTTCTTTAACTACGTTTTATACGGATATATTTGCACCTTAAAATATAAATCACAGAATTAACGTTACAAGTTGATATATTGTTTAGTATCAAACTCTCGTAATAGCCATTAAGGGATTAACTGTTGCTTATATTTCTGAATTGTGCACATGATGTTTAAACTTCTACTTGTTGTTTGATTTTATTTACAGTCCTACATTAAGAAGCCGTCTTTGAAGATTTTACGATCACCGTATATGTGCATCCATGGACTGATGACATATGTGTGTATGACGAGCAGTGGAGGGGTTAGATTTAAAAAAAGAAAGAAATATAATCAATTTTGATAAACGTTTGTGGTACTATACTACTGATCTGCTGGTGCTGTCGAAATTAAAGCGTGGAATACACGGATAAAGCAATACCATTAGTAACAACTATTCTTTGGACCAAGCTGAACTCCTCAGGATCATAATATATCTACCCTCGATCTCCTGTAATGAAGTTCATGAAAGCCCCCAAACCGTAACATCCCCAAAAAGTCAACATAATGATAAAGATGTCCTGAAAATATTGGTAATATAAACCCAAAATAAAGAGGACCAATTACAGAACTTGGGGGACTTCCGCTACATTCTACATTAAAACGGTTACTTAAGCCATTACCGCCCCGTTTCATATGTAATAAATACCGTAGTGCCATTACGATGACCTTCGAAGGAGTCAACTTTGGCCGATTTCTCAGGCTACTAGGTCGTGAAATAGCTCGGGGAATATGGAGTTGTGTGGACCTGTTGATAGTGTTTAATGGATATAAATCCTTGTACAGCTATAGATAGTCCCATTACGTGTTATCGCTGCTTTTTGACATTTCATACGGTGATTGTATAACTGTAGAGCATGTCAGAGATCTATTTCACATGAACGATATTTCAAAGAAGTGTCAGTAAAGAAATAGGCTGGCAATCGTAGGCGACATTAAATGGAATTAACTTAATGGCACAAAAACGACAATGGTATGACAAACAAGAAAATACTAAAATATTCGGAATATAGTCTGACATACATGAAACACAAATGTGAAGGGCTAGTTAAACGATGAATGATCTGTTGTAATTTTTTAGCGATTAAAGGGTATTGAAGTCAGCTTTTCCCTTTTGTTGTATCTTTACACACGAGTCGGTACACTCTAGACATCCATTTTCATTCTTCTAACCTTTAGTATCACTGGCGAGTTCTAAGTGTATGCAATGATCATAGGATACATTGAATGTTAAGCTTGTTTTGGTGTCTCTATCGACCTACTAAACGTTTAAATAGGTGTTTTGTATATCCGTATTTCTGGTGATTATCTTACATATCTTTTAAAAATAAAAATCACATCATCAGGAGAAACAGCGAAAAGCCTTGAGAATCAGTCATGTGATTTTTATAAACAAATTGTATATACAGATCAGCGTCAATGTATCTCTCTCCAGTATTTGAGTCAGAGTTGAGTGACACAGTACCACACAAACGCCATTGCCATAAATGATTCGAGTATAACATTACAGAGACATAATTCCATGACTGTTTATGGGCGCGGAAACTCCTACTGCCAGGCAAAAACGTTAATAGATCTTCCTCGTCGTTGAACTTTAACGAAATCAATATGATGTCATGATCAATCCCTGGAGTACAATATCCAATCCATCTGGCCATAACTGTGGACAGACCAATCCTTGACCTACGGCCAGTACCAGTAAAGAACGGTTGTACGGGCGTGTCGACATGCTACAGAGTGTTAAGCGCTGGAGGTGTAATGTGACGTCGCTCAGGAGGATTACTTAGTCGTGTCAATACACATGCTAACATGAGATCAATTATCAACGCCGAGTAATAATAACTGAACTACAGTCAAATAACTTTTTTTGTTTATAAACAAACTGTTTTTTAAATTTTAGTTTATTAGTCGGAATTAGTCTGGCATTTGCCTGAATATAGCCAGTATTATTTAGGACTGACAATTGTGAGCGTATATGGCCTTAAATCACTCTTACGGTCAAGACAAATTCTATAAAGTCATAAATTATAAATATCGGTTGAGTTCACAAAGAACATTTATTTTCGTTATTTATTTTTAGTGAACACCCCTTGCAGCTTCCAAAGTCGTACCAGATATCCATAAATAACTGACAATGCCGACTAACCTTTAAAACGAACTAGAGTTGAGCCATATATGGTTGTACCAGTAGACATTATTCTCAAGCCGACGGAATATATTTATGAAGAATGTCCAACAGAGAGAAAGGTATTTCACCACTCAATACAGAACTTGACATTTGGTCTCCAAAACACAAACTCGTTATTATAATGCTGTTGCCATTTTTAGATGTACATTTTTATAAAATAATGGTTTTAAAGGATGGACAACTAGTTACCTATCTGTGTGTTCAACATGCGCGATATGTGGCGTATACATGTACATCCATATTGTATTGAAAATAATTAAATTAAATTAAAGTAACATCAATTGTTTGTACATTTTAAAATAATATTTCCATATTCATGAACTGTCGGACATCTCACCCGATTTATAGAATTGTGAGTAAAATCGAAAGGAGATAGAACTATATAAGACCGGCCGCCATGGTGTAGCAAATGCTGCAGCACGTTTTGATTAAGTATATATAGCAGGAGGAGGCTTACTTTTTATTTAAATCTCAAAGACAAAATAGCGTTATTGGTATCGGATAACTTAATAAGATGGATATTTTGATAGACATATAGTTCTTATTTTTGTAATATGAAACAAACTGTCGAAACTATTTCAACTAGAAACACGCCACCAGAGGCGAGTACCATGAGAAGCGTATCCGGTAAACGAGCGTCAAACTGTTCCAGGGTAATTAGCTATATATAAACAGTTCTGAGGCCAGACGACATTGTGAGCAACTCAATGGTACTACTGATGTACGGTCATGGATTGGAACCAAGTACGTTACGTAATGTTAAAGTGCAGGGAGAAATAATTGAGGAACGTGTATTTTTCAACATTCTTTATTCGAATGCCAAATGGTCGGAAAGTATCCGTGTATACATGTACATTTATTTATTTTCTTTGTGTATATAATGGTTGTGATAGAAGTTACGGAGTGCAGTGGGAGGCACCACGTGGAGCGACAGTGTGCACCACCCGCTGAGTCCCCGGATACACTTACATGCAGCTCCACGTGCAGCACGGTGAAGCCTCGGGTGTCGAGTGTGTGCAGTCCGCATCGTCAAATGTCGGACTTACCGCAGTCTACCGTAGTCAACAACATACACCACCCTCTTCAATCGACTCTTAGTCCCATTCCACACAATCGAGTATATCAAGTAACCTGACCAGCTGCAGCCAATAGCTTATAACTAATACCGTCTCTAAACATGGTTTGGGCCATGTATGACACTTTTGCGTCAACCATTGCACATTTTTCAGATAAAGAGCCACTCTTTTCCCAAAATGGATTATTTCTTTCAAAAGAATAATTTTTTCATGAAAAGTTGTAATACCTTTAGATCCAGTATTCAGTGGAACAATATACTATTCTGTAACATTTATAGAGCGATTTTCTGGTAACTGGGCGAACTTCTATTATAAACGTTAAAATATTAAACATAGCGTCAATTGACGTCCATGTGTACAAACACTGACCGTCTGTAGAGTACAATTACTCTCCTGGATTACACATGAAAAGGTCACCCATCTCGGTCATGTTTATTTCTATGACTGGAACAAATGGCGGTGCCAGTCAATTAAAATACCTCTCATTGACGTTGTGTGTTGTTGTGGGTTTTCCGATTCTAATCTGTAGCCAAGGTATAAATACCGCAATGTTTTGATCTGCGTTTTTGGCTGTGTATCGGCTGTTCGCCAGATTTTGTAGAACAGATACACCGCTCATCGTGTTTCCCATGAAGCGTATCCTGCTGTGAACAGTCGCAATCCACCAGCAGGCACCCGCAATGGACGTGTAACATGCATTACGAGGGATTTTGTCGCAAACATCATACACCACCAAGGAAATAAGTAGTGGGGAAACAAACGACCGTACACCTGTTTGTTTTTCTCGTTTCCTATAATTATTCTTGACAGTAAAATACTACACCTTTCATGTAGAAGTCGTGTGACTGCAGGTGTTCCCCCACTCACAGGAATAACACAGCTATGTACCACGGTACCTACAAATTATCTGTTCCTAGTACATATTGAAAATGATTAACGAGAACAACTACCGAAAGCAGGGCACAGAGATGAAGCGTTACCATCGAGACAATGCAATTACGAGTATATGCTCTTATTGTTACTTCAAACAGGGTAACTGGCAGGGGAAGATTGACAGCTCAACACATCATAATCTAACAAGCGTTTTAATGGCATTTCCAGTTGGACACGATAAACAAGCGTGCTGTTGATCAGTGTTGTCTTTGTTTTTTAGGAAGTGCGTACCGAATATATCTAAATATCAGGACCCCATCACAAAGTTATAGTGCGATCAGAAATATCCGGGTTAACTTTCCTGAGTTTACTTTCAGGAGAACAGCTTTACATACCGAACCTCAGTATCTATTTATATACCATCACCTCACAGCCTGGGGTCAACGTCCCATCAGGCCACGAACGTCTGCACCATTCAAAATTGCTTACAGAGACATCTAACTAGATGTGCCGATGGAGACAGCTAACCAGATGTGTCAATGGAGAACGATAAAAACGTGTGCATATGGAACGAGCAAAACTAGGTATACATATGGCAATAATTACTAAATGCATATGGAGACACTAGATTACCTAATTGTGTCTATGGAGACACAATTAAAGAGGGATGGAGTAGATAAAAGATAACTGAAAATAGATTTGCATTCATACAGGACATAGAGGTACTATTGGAATGTCCACCGGGGATGTTATGACGTCAACCTGGTACTCTTGACGTCACGAAATTCAAACTGACGAATCAGAATTATATACACTATAAACCGATTCTGCACACGTCATTTAACTGATGGTGTTCAGAATTTTTCTAGATTAAAATTCGGTCCATAGCTTTAGTGACTGAACATGCCGAGTTTACCAATTTGGCACAGACTGCGCATATATTTTTGGACCTCTATACACATATATCTTAGTAAGTTTGTTGGCGGGCTGACATCCCACTAGTCCATAGGAACGAAGTCAAATACCAAGCAAGTTCTTAACAGCAGCAAAGACTTAATCTAACCCGTTCTTTGCATATTCATCTGTTGTTCTCGAGCTTAACACGCACCTTCTATATGCCGTGTTATATAGGAAAATGCAATCAGACACAATTGCCTGTTCAGTGACGTCATGCTACTTTAACGTTTACTAAATACACTTAACATGATGCATTATAAAACAATAATTCGGCAAAATTAAAACATATAAAACTGCAATATTATGATTAGTTTTACATGCTAAACGACCCATCAACACAGGAAATGTCATATTAAGGGCCACTAAATGTTCGATAAAACAAATGTAGAATGAAAATGACATGAAACAAACTAAAAGGTAAAAGAAAAACGTTAACTTGAATATACTTTAATACAGACAAACAGCTTACAGATAATTTAAAATTGTAGAGACATCTATTGTTTCGAAAAGAGATTTAAGACATGTAATGTGTTTACAGATTTTTGTCTCGAGCTGGTGGAAGGTGAACGCAACCTAATAATAAGTGTTTAACTGTAAATGGTTCTTGACATGCTATGCAGTGAGGCTTGTCTCCCCTTTTCAATAAATAAAAAGGGGTAATGTGTGAATGTGACAAGAACACAATTCGTCGACTACAGCTTTAATAGAATGTAATTTATTGTCTACACATTTATTTTGGTTATTTAGCCACGGTATAAACTTTTGTTATATGTGGTTTAGAATATGAAAAAGGGCGTTTACAATCAACAGCTGGTTGCATTAAAGCTGTATTAGCGGCGCGATTTGCCTTTGTATTACCCAGTATACCCACATGTCGGGGAACCCACCATAATCCAATATGGCATTTTGAGGATAATTTGTGATTTTTTTTTAATATTCTCTTATTGAAATATTCTATAAATTTCTGTTACGAAGGCTGTGTAGAATAGACCGAGAATCAGAATATATAACTGACTGTGGTTAATCATTTGAATGTATGTGTTCAATGATGAGATGGGTAGCGTGGGCTTCTGCAGATAATATATGCGCATGATTTGTTTGCCAAAAGGTAAACAAAGACAATCCCGACGTTGTCTTTATAAACAATATGGGAATATAACATAAACTCACGGGTTTTATAAAGACAGCGGTTTCTGATGAACGTTTGACGATAAATATAGCCTGCCAATTTTCGTTTAGTAAACAGTTTCAGAGGAAAATGCTTAAAGTGATCATCTTTGCTAACATTCATTAATCATGTTCGAGACAGGTTATACTGCACATCTTAAATTCATATACGGGATGAGTGTTAAATTCGCCCGTCCGTCTGACATCATGGCAGCCAAGTGGCTCCTCGGAGACACCCTTAGGCTACTCACTATCTCCTTCACTTCCCATCATGGCGTCGTGTAGTCCTATATATAGATAGAAAATACTCTGGGACGTTCTTTTCAATTGTCTTCGGGAAAATGACAATAGCCATTGCTAATGAAACTCTCAGACACAATCGGAGGAGGCGGTACTATTACGACTCTGTACAACGATTCCTGGATGCTAGGGACACGTACAAAAAGGTATGTTGTACAAAAAGTAAATGCCGGTAAATGTTCCGGCGAAAATACAAAGTACCTAATTGAAGCACTCTACGAATAAACTCTAACGGGACATTTAGGATCGTATCGTCATAAATATCATTTCCGATATACGTAATGGTTGTGTTTCTGTTAACTTAACGCATTACACAGGCGTCTGACACCAAATTGTGCGAATACAAGAGGTTGGCACGCTAGAAATTCAATTTATACCCGTGTAGCAAGCTGCTTGTGACTTGGCTGGGCGCCAGCCTGCTCCGTGAGGAGGACTTGGTACTCATGATAATGACTGACTCTACGACTCTCTGACAGACATGGTCTGGAGGTCCACTGGTGTCTCGTCTCGGTAATAGATAGCATGTCAACGAATGAATGGAACACAACGGTTACAGCGATAGCAGAGTCGATAACATCCCCGAATTTGGGGACTTAATAAGTAAATGTACTTGACAAATCTGAGTTAACAGGGCCTTACCTATATCTAAAGTAATCCTTTTACCAATACTTCAGCAATCCATAGACCGCCATGACCGTATTTATAGCCACTGTTTATTATGACGGTATATAGAAACATTGACCTTTCAGGACCTACACTGTAGCTATTATATCGTCCTTTAATTTCGTATACGAACATTGAAGCAACTCATTTACCCATGGTGACCATTTATAGAACAACCATTAAACCACTGGGACAGAATTAGTACGTAGTAACCCTCATCATTGGGCAGGGGTTAACGCTCATGTGTGGCAGAGAACAGTGATTATTGGCATTATATATGACCTGTTCATGGTCAAATAATCAGAACGGAAAAGAGAGATTCCACGTAAAGGTCAGCACGAGACGTGGTCATCAACGACGCAGCACTGGACTACATAAACGTAAGGATAGTGTTACTATGAACGCCGCAGACATGGGTATATATTTCATTTAAAATTGTTACATCCTAGATACACTAAAATCGTCCAATGGTTAAACCTACACTAAAAGCGTCCAATGGTTAAACCCACTTAAGTATTTAAGAAAACGTGTTTCTTGTCCGTTTGATTAACTTTGTGCAAGTGCTCTAAACTGCGAAGACGGTAGACCCCAAAAAACCCCGTAACTATCGAGTATAGATACAGCATTTTTAACAACTGTCATCTGTTACTTATAACACTAAACTCTGTCAGGGATGACTGTCACAAATATTCCCGGACTACTTCAATCTTAAAACCTAGTTTCACCCATGATGGATAAGTGATACAAACTACGCAATTGTCTATAACGTTACTGTCCCTGGCGAAGTACGATGAATGTCACTCTAACGAAAAATATTTGAAATCCAATTACACATTTATTTAATCGTTGGATGGTGCCCATGTTTGTAGTTTTAACAATGCGGGACAATATCTGCGAAAACGAACGTGACATTTACTTTAATTGCACCAATGGCAACGTTTTATTTTGTATGACTATAAGTTTTGTCTTGATAGAGGCGTTAACGACTTCGGCACCATTATTGGTACACAGGCCGTGCGCGTTGCCTGGAATTACTGACGTGAACCAGCAACGTGCTGCAACACCAAGTGACTGTTCAATGCTCAAGTAACACTGGACGTAACACAATCCAGGCTTATTATTGAGAAAACACAAAATATGAAATTTTTTAACTGCTTCCAAACTGAGATATATTAACGATAAATACCGTTCAAATTTTAATTATGTGATTTCGTTGCATTTCACCTGTTACTCTACATGTTGCCGATTGAACCAACGATATGAGGGTAAAGCAGACCTGTTAGTATGGGGTGATAGTGGAGGGCCAATTATTCTGTATTCAGCATTTTTGGTTATCACTTGTCTAACACTCCAGTTACATGTAGATTTGTTAATTTACAATCGCGTACTTACTTCAACAATGATACGCGCTTATCTTTAGCATGTGTGTCCCTATAAAATGGTCGGTCGAGTGAATGGGACTTTTGCGTTGACTTGAAACAAGTCATATTTATATTTCGATAAGAACAACAGGCAGTTATCAGATTTCTGTTGAAAAAAGTGGAATACCACTGTTCTCTGTGGAATACCACTGTTCTCTGTGGAATACCACTGTTCTCTGTGGAATACCACTGTTCTCTGTTTTAGTTTTTTTACCTGAAAAGATGTTGTTCCTGTTCCCACTTATCCACTGTTCCACTAGAAGATAGATTTACTTATAATAGCATGGACGCTTTTTATATCAAAAGGGGAAATGGTAATTGGTCGAGTGGCAAAAGTCTGAATTGTGTTACGTCCAGTGTTACTTGAGCATTGAACTGCTTCAGTTGTCATTCATATTGCATATGAATGCGAACTTAAAGTACCTCAATATGTCTTTCTCAAGTACGTTTATTTTCATTAGCTTAAGTTCAAATAATGGATCTATCGTATATATTTGTTCAATGAATAGAACAGTCATCTGTCCCATGTGACACTGCCTATAGATAGTCTACAGTATATAACATCCAGTGTAGGACAGTGTTACGTCCAATGTAAACCACATGCACGGTCGTGAACTATATATCTAGGGGTGAGCTATCTAGGGCACGGTTCGGTAAAAGTACAAGTTAGGTTCACGTGTAGGGTATCATACCTGTAATTCCTAAAGTACATGTTAGGTTCACGTGTAGGGTATCATACCTGTAATTCCTAAAGTACATGTTAGGTTCACGTGTAGGGTATCATACCTG